>CAJNJA010009561.1:0-14725 GCA_905231915.1 Symbiodinium necroappetens | reverse complement strand
GGCTTAGGGCTTTTGGGGGTTTAGGGTTTAGGGCTTTTGGGGTTTAGGGTTGGCGCTGCAGGGTTCGGGGTTTCAGAGTTGAGGGTTTAGGCGTCGCCTCTGCCAGAGAAAGGTGTGCAACATACCCTTTTGAGGACTTCGATCAAGAAATCATGATAAAGAGCCCCACACAGAAAGGTTTTACAGGGTCATAGGGCCTCGATGGCGGCCGAGACACTACTGCCCGATCCACTTGGGCATCGGGGGGTGTGGATGCCTTTCAGCACTCTCGTTTAGGGCTTAGGGTTTAAGGTTAATAACTTCAGGCATTACAGCCTACTTTTTGGTAGGCGCTTTGGAGTGTACTAGGGAACGCTCAGGAATAACTTTCGTAATATAGGGGCCTTACCAAATTAGAATAGGGCTGTGGGGTATAATATACTATGTATTATGCTATAACTTTAAGAAAGAAGCCCAAAGAATACCACTGGCAAATATTTCGGCTTCTATAATAACTATTCGGGCCCTAGATTCACAGCGAAAGACCACCCAAACCCAAACTCCGACAGACCCAAGCCCGGCATGACGCACGGCTACAGCTTCCCAATCGAAAGACACCCTAAACCCTAAAATCCACTGTTGGGGCCTTGATTATTAGAACAGGGTGTGGGGAAAATGCCAAATAGCAGGGCTTTAGGTACTACAGTCCATACTCTGAATGCCTTTTCGGGCCTGAAACCCTACTCCTGCTTGGGTACTTGGACCCTGAGGGCATAGTAACCCCAACATAAACTGAATGCCTTTTAGGGTCTAACACCCTACTCTTAGTCGGGTACTTGGACCCTGATAGGGTATGGTAACCAGTTCCAAGGGCCAATGGCAGCAACAGACGACCTGAGTCGGAGAACGATAGGTCCCGAAGCTTACCTGTGAACCCCGGTACCACAAGGGCATTCATCGTCAGAATCGAGTTTTGGGGGGTAGACTGCTGTATAGTTATATGTGGGACTCCAGGTGGATGTTACAGTCAAGCTCAAAGCCGGAAGGCAAGCCCACCTCATGAGTCTCATGAGGCTTAACGGTGACTCCTCCTGCATAATCCCTTTCTGCCAGCAGGTCTTATCGGCATAAGGTTTGGGTTTGAGGGTACAAACGTATTTGGGGGTTAGACTGGTTTACCCTATCCCAAAACTCCTAGAAGCCAATGCCGTCCAGCGGATCGTCACCATCTGCGGCCAGATGAACTCCAGACCAGTGAGTCATCGTGGGAACGCAGCAGATCCAAGCACCAATAAGGTCAATAAGGCTTCTGTGGCCGCGGCGGCGTTTTCCTCAGTCGACCCATTCCCATGCCGCCCTTGATAATCGCAAATGCGCACGCATGTGTTAGCGAGGCGCCGGTCACCCTCAATTTGCTCTGGCGACGTTCTAGCAGCGCCAGAGATGCCGCAGCCATGTACCGCATGCGGTATGAGCTCCTATCGTCAGCCATGTCGATGTTGCAGAGACGTAGGGCACCCATCGCGAACCCAACTTGGGCTACCGTGAACTTTTTGCCGTTGGTGGCCTCTGTGCTAAACATTTTCTTTGATACGGTCAAACTCCAGAGGCAAGTCTGCATGTCTTTCGGATGTGACGCCCAGAACAAAAACTCACAACCCCGACGAGAGGCCATAGTCTGGACTCCCATTCCGAAAAATGAAGCCTGAGACCTGAAACACCCTATAACCGAGACCCTCCCCTAGAGTAAACAGTGCACCTTCAAGAAGGGGGGAAGCACGGTTTAGGGTTTATAGGGTTTAGGGGAAGTATCATCCAAAGGACATTCGGGTCATCAACCCTTGGAATTAGTATTTTGATCCCAGCTGTTGCTAGCCTAAACCCTAAACCCTAAAACCTAAAACCCTGTAACCCTAAACCCTGAACCGTGCGGATTTCTGGGTCCAAGGCAGCTAAACCTTAAACCCTAAACCCTAAAATTAGAGGAATCCGCCCGCCTCTAGCGCCCCCAACCATCGGCGCTGGCTGGAAGTCCATGGAAGGCGCAAGGCTCTGCTACGCATCTTCTCTTTGCTGGGGGTACTTCCCAAAGGGTCCCAGAGGTAGTTCCCTTTTTGGGATTACCTTATAGGATTCTAAATATAAACCATAAAAAGGAACTACTTAGGGGCCTATGGGCTTTCCACAGGGTCCTATAGATACCTATATTGTAGAATGTAGGGTTTCTGCATTAGGAACGACTGTAATGATTTGGGGAAGTACCTATAGGACCCTTTGGGCTTAAGGCTTAAGTAGGGGCCTCAAAAACTAGAGTGGGTTTCGGGGGGCGTTTCAGTGTCGCTCTATTGACTCTATTACGGAACCCCAAAGAATAGCATTGTCGGTTCTTCCACTGCTTGAAGTTTCGGCCTTAAATCGAAAAGTGGTTGAATACGGGATTGGAGGGGCTCCTGGTGTTGCTGCAAGAAACGCCAAAGGTCTGTGGAGCAGGGGTTTGGGAGAGTCTGGTGTTGCTTCGCCGTCCTCCTCGCTTGTCGTCATAGTCAAGCATTGCAGTCTGTGTGGGCCATGACGATGGTGATGCTACCACCAGGCCTCAGAAGCCTGAACCCTAATCCCAAAGTCAAAGCCCCTCCCCCAACCTGTACAGCTCTAAACTGTGAACTCAAACCGAAAGCCCAGACCGAAGTCCCAAGTACCGAACGCATCGGTTTAGGGTTTAGGGGCTAAGTCGATGGGCCCTTTGAGTACCCTCTAAACTCTAAACGCTAGCCTGACACCTCAAAGCCCTCAACACCGAAGCCTGATACCCCAAACTTATCCCCTACATACTGCATCCGACCTTTTAATGAGAGCCGCCAGAGTTTGAGGTGTTTTCTTTGGGTAATGGTATATGTTAGCCGATCAGGTTTTTCTGTTTCATTCGATCGGCACAGCATAAGCCACGTGCTGTACTAAATCATTGAAGGTTCTCTTGTGCTGTATGGTTTCATGATTTTATAGGATAGGTTCTATTTGCGTAGATAACACTACATGAGGTTCGAGTAGCGAAGACTAGGTTGATATGAGACTAGGTTAGATTAGACGAGGTTATGCTCGATTATTTTAGAATAGGATCAGATCAGAGTTGCATGCCACTGTCCCCTATGCCCTAGACCCAAAACCATACAAAGGTCCTTACAGTCCCAACTCCCCCCGCGTCCTGCATCCGTACGTAACCGTCGTAAACGAGGCGGTGACCCGCCTCTGGCACCGACAACACACACGATTTTCGAGGATCCGTAGAATCTGTTTGTAAGGACCTGTTGTAAAGGATACATGGGGTTTACTTAAGGGCTATCTGAAGGATCTAGAGATGTTCCATAAGTATCTTCAAGGTTTAGGGAGTTTATAAGGGTTTACCTTCTTTCAGGCTTTTGTAGGGATCTATAAGATTCCTTCCAGTGCTCTACAAGGATCTACAGTGTTCCTTTGAACGATTTTTGAGCATGAAGAGGGTTCTTTTAATTTAAGGGCGTATCTATAGGCTCCGTGAGGTTGTTGTTTGTCGGCTTTAAATCTTAAGGGCTTTGTATCAGGAGGGTGCCTTTCAGGCGCTATCATAAAGATACATTATTTTTTCTATTCCTATCATTATTATCATGATTATCATATCATGATTATCATTTGTCATTCTTATCATCATTAACATTGTTAACATTGTCATGACGATTATAGGAAGACTTATAAGGCTCCTTTAAACTTTGTCTCTAGAGTCTATACGGCTCCTTTCAGGGCTCTCTTGAAGGATCCCTCTGAAGGACCTCCTGAAGGATCTAATCTAGGGTTTAGGGTTTATAGGGGTTCAGGGTTTAGGGGTGTAGGGCTTGGGGTTAAGGGTTTATAGGGGTTTAAGGGTTTAGGGCTTGGGGTTTAGGATTTAGGGGTTTAGGGGTTTAGGGTTTTGGGGTTTTGGGGTTTAGGGATTAGGGTTTGGGATTTAGGGGTTGAGGGGTAGGGTTTTGGGGGTTTAAGGTTTTGGGGTTTAGGGGTTTGGGGAGGGTGCTGTTAGAGACAGGTCGACCTTGATCCCTGTAAACACTACAAGATTAGACTGCCACAAATGCATGCCGCCAGGCCGTGCCACACCGTTCCGCTAAAGGCTTCTTAGGTTTAGGGTTTGCATTACCCTTAGGGCCTTAGGGTCCATGTACCCAAATAGTATATACTTTTGCCCCAAAGTACCAAAAGGGGGACTACTTTAAGACCAAAGTATATATTATTTGGGTACATGGACCCTTAAGGTTAGTTTGGATCCTAGACCCTAAACCCTCAACCTAGATCGAGCTTTACCGGGCTTTGTTTGTGAGGGACAGGGTCTGTGCTTCGGATTATCGAGTACTAACTATTCAGTTCGGATATAGGGCTCTGACACGGAATCACGAGAAGTAGGATCCTTAGTGTAAGACCCCGCCCCAGAAACAGGACCCATTCGGACGGCTAAGGTTTAGGGCTTCGGGTTTAGACTTAGAGGGTCGGGTGCAGGTAATGCCGGCGGGATGCGTTGTTGCCAGCAAAAGTATACCTTGCAGCCAGAGGGTCATGGACTGTGTTCCGGAGGAGTTCTCATGTGAGGCTTTCTCGCGTAGCGCTTCAGAGGATTCGAAAGTGTCGTGCAAGAGCAAGTAGGGTGCGAGCAGTGGACTCAACATCACAACATGAAAGATCCGATGTATGGCGTCTCTGGAAAACCCCGGCAATGTTGGGAACCTCAACTCCAAGGGTTTCGGGACAACGACGACTACGACTAAGACGACGACCACTGCTACTGCTACTCTACTCATTAAAAGAGACGACGACGCCGACGACTGCTAGGGTAGGCTTTAGGTCAGGGTTTACAGCAGGCCATTTCGGTACATCTTGGCCTTGCAGAGGAGCCAGTGGATGGATCTGTAAGCTTCGGTAGGGTTTAGGATTTATAGGGTTTAGGAAGTTTAGGGTTGAGGGACAGGGCATGCACGGCTTTCAGTTGAGGGTGGCGAGGTACAATACGCCATTTAAGCCTCATGTAGATGTCTGTCAAAAACCCGTCTACATCGGTAAGTGTATGAGATCCCGCTATCATCCTTGCTAACGTATACGTAGGTGTGTTTCCTTGGGAGCTAATTAAGGGCGAAGGAACATAGACCCGTAGACGCCGTAGACCCTGAACCGGAAATCCAAAACTCTAAAGCCCAAAACCCTGAGACACAAAAGCCGAAATCCGGAACTCGCAGCCCGCCACCTCACCCCCTTGTCTTTACAGAAACGTGCTCGTTGCCACGGCTTCTGCTGTCTTCCACTGCGGTGTTATCGTGCCCCGGTGAACTGAAACCTTTTGTCTTGGAGAGGCACAGACATTGTTTAGGGGTTTAGGGTTAGGGGTTTAGGGTTTCGGGTAGTTCCCTAAACTAGGGTCCCTGTTAGCACTATTTCGGGGGCCTAAACTGGAACTCCAAACAATGAGTGTGTGTATGTATGTATATATATATATAGATATAGAAGTATACCCCTCTAGAGGGGAAATAACAACAGCAACAGAGACCCGAAAGTTGTAAGTGGGTGTTGGGTACGCCGTTTTGGAAAACGCTTGCTAACCCTACACCCTACCCTAGACCCTCCATGCTAAACCCTTTAATTAACCCTATAAGCCCGAATCCGGCTCCTACTCGAAGGCCAGTTCACATCGCCGCGAAGCGCTGCGAAGCGTAGCCAGCCCTTAGAGCAACACGAAGGCCACAATTTGCGCAGGGCTTTCAGGCCCGACGGTGCCAGGGAGGAATACGCACTCTACATCATGATCCCTTGTCGCTTCTTGAAGGTTCATGGGTAGCTAATTCCCTATAAAATCCTCAAGCCCCTAAACCGTAACTAAACCCTAAGTCCTAAAGCCCCAACAGCCTGAAACCTGAAACCCTAAACCCGTATAAGCCCAACCTGACGCTCGCACCCCTAATGCCAGAACCAACTTTTTTGGTAGGAATGAAATCATCCAAGGTATAAGGACCCTCAAACCCTCAAACCCTAAACCCTAAAACCCTATCAACAAGAAGCCCTCCGCCCTACAACCCTAAACCCTAAAGCCAAAACGTAGTGAACCCGGCTTATGGCGCTTTGAAACAAACCCCTTCTCAGGCGAGGCGCTTCTGCAGATGCATCGGCCGACCCTCTCTGTCGAAGCCGAAAGCAGCCTCAGGCACCCCGTGTCCCAAAGGGTGCCTTACCCATAAGGCCCTCAATGGCTCCTTTTTATGGTTTATATCTAGAATCCTATAGGGTACTCCCAAAAAGGAACTACTTAGGGGCCTATGGGCAAAGGCATCGCTTAAGTCTTCCTCTGAGGGCTTTTTTTGCAAGGCTCCTATAGGGGTTGCCTTTAAGGTGTCCTTTAGGGGGGTTTATAGGGTTTATAGGGTTTAGGGATTCCGCAAGGGGCTCCATGAAGGGTTGAAGGTCGGTTCAAAGCAACAGAAGTCAAGCCTGAACCCTAAACCCTGAGCCCTACACCATAAACCCTAAGCCCTACACCCTGAACCCTAAGCCCTGAACCCCAAAACCCGAACACTAAACCTAAGCCCTAAAACCCTAAAACCCGAAAGCCTTAAAGCTCTGAACCCAAAGTCCGAACCCAAAGGTCCGAAAAGAACTCTCCACCCTGAAGACAAAAAATAAACCCCTCTGAATTATCCGCAAGTCGAAGCCAGAACATGGGAAGGCGAAGGATTTAGGGCATTAGGGTCTAGGGGCTTTAGGATTTAGGGTTTAAGGGGTTCGGGTTTAGCATATAGGGTTTAGGGTTTAGGCGCTTTAGGATCTAGGGTTTATTATCCTCATGCAAAGCCGAGTATAGGGAGTCCCACCCGATCTTCCAATATCCCTTGATCAAGGAATGCACCTTACGCCATATGAGGGATCGTATAAATAAAATTGCAAGGTATACTTGTGGCCCAGAAGGTCTACCTTTTTGAGGAACTGTATATAGAGAAACCAAAATAAGGACCCCTGAAAGGTAGGTCTTTTTCCGGCTACAGGTATTTCTTAGTTGAAGGATATACTGAAAGATCTGGGTCTATTTCATGGCCGCGGCTCCGTGAGGCCGTACCAGAGCCAGGCGCCTTCGTCTTCTCGACTGTTGATGAGGCGTAGAGCTGAACACAGGCGAAGAGAGTGGAGGCTTAACCCTAAGGCTCTAAGGACTCATACTTTATGGCTTTTGGGCCCAAAGACCACACCACATAAGGCTTTTGGGCTAGCTTGAGCCTGAGGGTAAGCTTCCGGATTTTGGGTTCGGGATTTTGGGCGTCAGGTGTATAAGAATTAAGGTTCGGGGGGTGTGGGGTTTGGCTTTGGGCTTGAGATGGAGGTTCAGGGTTTGGGTTTGGAGGGTTTGGGTTCTGGGCGTAAGGTTCAAGATTTAAGGTTCGGGTGTAGGGTTGGGTTTCGGGCTTAAGGCTCAGATGCAACGCTTTGGAATCTACAGGGTCACCCATAGGCTCCTTAGTAGTTCCTTTTTGGGATTACCTTATTAAGGATTCTAAAATAAACCACAAAAAGGAACTACTTAGGAGCATATAACCCTAAACCCTAAACCCTAAAACCCTAAACCCTAAGGTAAAGTTGCAACGGGCTCTGCAGGTCTGTATCGGGGAATCTTCGGGTTGGATATACTGGGAGGTCCCGTAGCTACAAGGTGGGATATAATATAGGGTTTATAGGGTTTAGGGTTATAGGGTTTGGGGTTTAGGGTTTAGGGTTTAATAGGGTTTGGGTTTAGGGGATTAGGGTAGCACCTAGCTTAATTCAAGGCTTTCAGTATGGGAATTTGCAAGGTGTGTTGTGTCTTGCTGTGTAGGCTCCTCACGAGGCTTATGTACAGGCTGCGGTAGAAGTGTTGGTCTGGGGTCCGACAGGACGTACTGCTCCTAAATAGCCTGACCCTAAGGGTCCATGTACCCAAATAGTAGATACATTGGCCTTAATGTAGTCCCTATATAGGTACTTTGGGGCCAATGTATATACTATTTGGGTACATGGACCCTTAGGGTGACATCTGCTTTACAAACACTTCCTGGCGTTGCCTGGAAAGGCTTCCACCCCGTCCACACAAAGCTCGCTGAACTGATCCTGCGGAGGCTTGCGGATTTAGGATGTTAGGGCTTTGGAGCTTTAGGGCTACAGGGATAAGGATAAACCCCTACCCCTAACCCCTAAATCCGTAAACCCGGAACACTAAGCCCTGAACCCCCAAAAACCCTAAGCCCCCATAGCCCTACAATAACCCTTATGGAAACCGTAACGGAACCCTGAAAAGAACTCTGTAAAGGAATCTATAAAACCCAAAACCTTCAGACTCTAAAGCCCCTAAAACCCTAAACCCCATAGCCCAAAAACCGTAAACCCCAACCCCTAAAAAGTTTTACCCTTAAAGAACCGTAACACCTAAACCTGCCAAATCCTTCACTTGCAGAAGGTCTACCTGGACCCACCCAGGTACCCTCCATTTTTTCCCTAAATAGCCACGATTAAGGACCATAAGGGCTAAATTGAAGGGTACCTGGGGGGTCCCTAAACCCTAAACTTTTAGGGTTTAGGGTTCCCTAAACCCTAAACCCTAAACCCAACTTTTATAGGGTTTAGGGTTCCCTAAACCCTAAAACCCTAGGGGCTTGTTAGGTCCTCGGACAGCTCATTGGCCGCTGGACCGGGGCCTTCGGCGCAGAAGCGCGCGACGTCGTTCTCCTCCCGAGGCGACACGCTTTTTCGGCTTTGGGGGCTGTAGGGTTTAGGGGTTTAGGGTTTTAGGGTTTAGGGTTTAGGGTTTTTAGAGCTTTAGGGTTTTTAAACTAGGGGTTTGGAGTTCTTAAGGGTTTGGGAGTAGGGGCGTGTTTCGGGGCTGTTGGGTGTTATTTGGGTTTTTTTTTCTTAGGGTGCTGGGTTTTTGGGGGGGCTCTTGAAGGGCTTCTTTAGGGCTTGGGTTCTTGAAGGGTTCTTTTTCGGCCTCCATACTCTCTTTTAGGATATACATAAAATATAAGGCCACAAAGTCTAAAGTTCTCCCATTGGCTATCTAAGTATAAGGGATCGGTAGAGGGCGTTTTGGGGTCGGGGCTGTCGGCTTTAGGACGAATTTCGACCTCGAGGGCTTCGGGGTTTGGGGTTTAGGGTTTTGGGTTTGGGGTTTGGGGTTTAGGGTTTGGTGTTTAGGGTTTGGGTGTAGGTTGCGCTTGCAAGTAGAGTCCTACAGAGTAAGAAAGGACCTGCAGCCGCTATCCTGAGGTCATTCTCTGTCTAACCCTCAGGGTCCAAGTAGTCCTTATTTATGGTTATTGGTACCCATAAAGGCCCCAAAGTCCTTAAATAATGAGTACTTGGACCCTTAGGGTAGAGGGTGCATGTCAGTTTGGTGGGGGCTCGCCGACTTCAAGTTTGCAGGCCGGGCCTTGGGTTCGGGATGTTCGGGCTCTAAAGTGTTCTGAATCGGATATGGTTTAGTAGAGTTTAGGGTTTACAGTTTAGGGTTTAGGGTTAGGGTTTGGGGTCTGGGGTTTAGGGTGGTTCAGTTTGACAGTGAATGCAGAGGAACCCTACACCCTGGCCCTGAACCCTAAACCCTAGATTAGTTACACCAGATGCTCGGTTGTAGCTTTCTCGGGGAGGGTTCTCTGAAGGGAGCCACGGGGATGAGAAAAAACGCTTTGCATATTGTAGCCAAGGAGTGCGGGTTTGTATTTTCCGGCCACTTCTCCCTGATCCCTCGGGGCCTTGTCTTTGATGTGCTCACCCTATAAGCCCTAAACCCTTAATTAAGCCCTAAATCCGAGCCTCTCCTCTCACCGGAACCAGAGCTCTCTTTAAATCCGGGTACACAGCCCTAAACCCTAAACCCCTCTACGCCCGAAGCCTCAGTGACCCTCGAACCCTAAACCCAAGCTATGGGCCAGGCTCCTCACGCCAGCGGACAGTGTCCTGCGCCAACAGCGAAAGAACGCACACTTGCAAAGGGTCTGCATATCTATATCTATATCTATATATATATATATGGGGCTTCTTAATGAAACGTGTTGTGGAAAGGCTTGGGCCCTAAACCCCAAACCCTAAACGCCACTCCTTTTGGAAGGCATTTTGTAAACCATGAGCGCTTCAGCCTTCACCCTTATGACCCTACAAACCCAAGCAACAAAAACCCATACCAAAAAGCGTAGAACGGCCTGAAACCCAGGCCCTAAGCATGCCATACAGGGCTTATTGATCATAAGCCCTACGAGAAAACCCCCACCCTCTCCCAAACCCTCACGAAACCCCAAAAACCGAACCCCTAAGCCCCCCCGGGCCCGACTCCCTTTAAGGCCCCAGCACCCAAGCAGCCCCAAAGCCTCGAGGGTTCAGTTCAAGTAGACCCCCTTAAGCCCTAAATGAATCCACTGAGCCCGAAACCCTACTCCCCACCGACCCCGCACCCTGAAAAACAAAACCTAAAGGCAAACCCCAAACCCTAAATCCCAAACGCTAAACCCTAAACTCTAAACCACCAAAAACCCCGAAACTCTCGCCTGGTATTGTTGCACGGCTGCAGCAACGTCCCATTTCCGGGCCTTGGCTCTGGCAGTCCCATGGTTGATGATAGAACTCCTTAGCATTACCTTAAGAACCCTAAACTATGGGAATGATGGTATATTCCTTATTGGGTATTGCAGGATTTCTATCATCAACAGTCCCTTCTGTCGGGGGTTTAGGGCTTAGGCTTCTTAGGGTTTAGGGGCTTAGGGCTTAGGCTTCTTAAGGTTTAGGGTTTAGGGTTCGCGGGGTTTAAGGATTAGGGTTTACGGATTCTTGGGGCTCAGAGTTCAGGTCTTTGAGGGTTCCTTTCGTAAAGGTTCTATAGGGGTTGCAACGAGCTAGCAACAGAGTGTAGGGCTTAAGGGCTCGCTTAAAGGTTGTATAGGGGGTTTGATAGAATTCTTTAGGGCTGAGCCTTGAGGGCTTTCTATTTCTGCAATGTGCCAGTAGCGGGCCTTGCAGCTACCCGTCCGGAAAGCATCACATGGGTGTTGGTCTTAGTTAAGGGCCCTTCTTTAGGTCCCAACCCTCAAAACAAGACCCTAACGCCCCAAAACCTATATCGAAGCCTATATATAGAACCATTTAGATTCCTTTGAAGAGGCCGAACGGGGTCCCTGATTCAAAGAACTACCCAGATCGTGTCTAGAAACCCTAAACCTTAAACCCTAACTCCTAAGGTTGACTGAAACCCCAAAGCATGCAATCCTCAACCCTCGCCTGATTGAGTGCACGTAAGGTGTAGGCGAAAGGTGCTGGTTTCGGAGGTTTGGGACTTTTGGGTTCAGGCCCGATCTCACAATTAAACCTCAAGAAAACGACCGCGAACCTCTCAGATAGCATGATCTCAAAATTATTTGCAAGAACCTTGAAACTACGTTATGAATCAGATTTAAGTGATCTCAGCACCATCTCCAATCCCAGTGCCAAGAATCCTCAACGGTTGAACCCTATAAATCGGTAGGTCTTTTGGCAGGGTTGAGTGGTAAGGCCTAGGGTTTAGGTGCTGGTTTGGGGGGTTGGGACTTTGGGTTCAGGGGTTAAGAAGTTAGGGTTGAGCATTCCTTCCCACCGAAACTTGAGAACCCAAGGCGTCACTAAGCTTCAGGGGGTTTGGGATACAATTCAGTATTCTCCTTGCATTAGGATCCTGGGACCATGGTAACGGATTTGTCTCGCAGCATCTCTGGTTCCTTTTGATTTGAGATTTTGAGGAGCCATATTTAATAATAAAGAAAGCCCAGCCACTTTAAAACTTTACGCCCCTGGGTAGTCCACATCTGCTCCCCGGTCAACATCTGTTGTAGTTTTGTTGAGTAGGCCTGGAGCCATAATAATAAAGAAAGCCCAGCCACTTTAAAACTTTAGGCTGCCCTGGGTAGTCCACCTGTGCTCAGTAGATAAGATCTGTTATAGTTAAAATGACAATGGATGTTCCGCGAGATCTGCAAAAATTCCAGCTACCCCCTATAGGCTAGTAGATGCCTGGGGAGTTCACCTATATTACTTGTATACCCTGGACAATCCTTGGACTCCACAGGGGCGGCCGTAGACGAGGAGGGCTCTTTGCGGAGTCGCTTAGGCCGCACGAACCACGGGTCGGCCTAGAACTGCCTGGGCACGGTCGCCATGTGGCCGCTCGGAATCTCCGTCCTCTTGTAGGATTCGAGAAGCTCCTTCCTCGAGAGCCCGTGCCAGCCCTCCAGGCGACCGAGTGTCTTCGAGGTTCCGTTCCGTTGTTCGGCCTCTCGTTGGATCTTGTTGGCATCCTCCACGAGCTTCGAGTTTAAAAGGCCGCTCCAGGAACGGCGGAGCCACTCCGTGGTGTCCGGGGCAATCTCCGGCTCCAGCATCGACCCCTCTCTCAACTTGGACAGCAAGAGGCCCAGCAGGGTTGCCGTCCAGGAGAACCTTGGCTTCCAACGAGCCCTCGGCCTGCACGGGACGCAATGCGTTGGTCTTTTGGGCTTGCGCAAGCCCGTAGGGATTCAGGGGCGCAGGGTTTACGGGTTTAGGGGGTTGGAGGGTAAACCCTAAACCCTAAACCTTAGGCCCTAAACTCGACATCTGCAATTCCCATCGGAAGCGTCAGAATGCAGTAGCACCGGCGCCGCTGCAGCCAGGCATAATATCAACAAAAACCTTAACACCTTAAAACCCCAAACTTTAAACCCTAAATCCTCAACACTAAACCCTATAAGCACTAAAACCCTGCAACCTTATGACACCGAAGAAGACCAGACCGCAGCTCGAACCGTGAACCTCCCACTCTCCCCATATCCCAGGTGCGCGAAGGAAGCGCAAGGCCTGGAGAGGGTTTACGGGTTTAGGCTTTTAGGGTTTATAGGTTTTTAGGGTGTAGGTCTTTGGGTTTTTTGGATTTGGGGTTTTAGGATTTGGGTCTTATGATTTGGGGTTTAGGTTTTTGGGCTTTAGGATTCGGGGTTTTAATTAGGTTTTTGGGTTTTAGGATTTGGGTTTTAGGGTCCATGCGTTTCGGATTTGGAGGTTTGACGGGGTCAGAGTGGATGTCACGGGTTTGGAGGCGGGTTATCAGGTTGAGGCTTCGGGCTCTCAATCTTGGGGTATACCGGGCTTCAGGGTTCCGGGAATTTACGGCTTGAGGTGTAGCCCAAAGGCCCTAAGGGCCCAAGGACTCATTATTTAAGGACTTTGGGGCCTTTATGGGTACCAAAAACCCACGAATAAGGGCTACTTGGACCCTTAGGGTAGGGTACTACGTAAGGTGTCGGCATGGGAGCTTCAGATGACACGGGGCGGGCCCCGACATCGAAACCTTGTCGTTTTGCTGAAGACCCCACAGTACCCAGATGTTTCAAAACACCGTCACTAGGAATATATACCTGAAACATATCAGGGAGCAACATATGATTTGAGGTCTGCTCCTTAAGCAAGGGATGTTAGTTGGAAGATCTGGGTAAGGCCGAATACCCAGAAGCTGTTGAGCTTCACGAAATCCCCCTGGATGGAGCTCTGAGCACACGACCCTCATCCTGCACCACCCAGAACCTAAAACCTCCGAAGTCAAATCTAAAATTTTAAACTCCTAAACCCTAACCCTTACCCATAAACCCTAAACCCTAAACCCCAAGCCCAAAAAAACCGCTAAGCCCACACCCATGAGCCCTAAAGAGTCGAGTCTAAACCCTATAACTCCTAAGCCCAAAACCCTAAACCCCAAGGGTTGAGGGTTTCGGGCTTAGGGCTTAGGGTAGAGGGTTTAAGACTTAGGGTTTAAGGGTTTACGGCTGAGGGTTTAGGATTTAGGGTTTAGAGCACCTACGCCCTGCAAGGTTCAGGTCCCAAAAACTCAAAATGTCTCATGTACTGTCGGACCTTCAGTCCACAATCCTTTCTGCCCCATCTTGAATCCTTAAATTCCCAAATGGTAGGTTTAGGGTCTAGGATTTGGGGTTTAGGTTTTGGCGATACATCACGACCAATCTGAAAACCCGAACATCTTGGAGTCCGCAACCTTCAGCCCCTCAGGCCTCGAATTCGGGAAGTTCCCAAGCTCCAGTCGCACGGCGGAACGCCTCACAAGGTGATCGTTTCTGTTCCGGCGTTGGGATTTGTCCGGAGCTCAAGTTCTTGAGTTTAGGGGTGGGTGGGTGACTAGTGCCAGGGAAGTCTTGGAATTTCAGTGAGTGTCGGGTTTCGACGGTTTTGGTTCTTGTTGCGATGCCTTTGCCACTATGTCCCCCTTCGTGCAGCAGGGCGATGTTTGTGCCTACCACGGCGGTAGCAGCAGGAATGCGACAGTGTTTGTCCCGGCTTCCAGTCACAAACATTTGGATGCGCACACGACTGCATGGTCGTCGAACATGCTGCTCGCGGATTGTCTTGCGGGACAGTCTTGCTTCACTAGCAGTAGCATCAACCAGGTGTTGAGCAGCCCACTTCTGGGGGGAAGTTCACCTCACAGGGACTTGGGCTGCAAGCTAAGAGCATACGAACTACAGGGGGGGGCATTACTACACCACGCTTAGAAGGCAAGTGTGTGTGGTATGTATGTCTGTATACACAGACAGCGCGAGAGAGCGAGAGAGAGCGAGAGAGCGAGATAGATAGATAGATAGATAGATAGACAGACAGACAGACAGACAGAGAGATAGATAGACAGATAGACGGACAGATGGACAGGCGGGCA
>CAJNJA010009560.1:0-14725 GCA_905231915.1 Symbiodinium necroappetens | reverse complement strand
CATTAAAGAAGGAGTTGTCTTGGGCGCCGAGCTGCGCTGGCGAACCCTAAACCCTAAACCCTAAACCCTAAAACCCTAAACCCTAAAACCCTAAACCCTAAGCATCGTTTCCTCTGCGACTCATTGCTGCTGTCACTTTCATGGCAGTAAGAACTTTGGGGGTTTAGGGTTTTAGGGTTAAGGGTTTAGGGTTTTAGGGTTTAGGGTTTAGGGTTTAGGGTTGTAGGGTTTGAGGGGTTTAGGGTTTTAGGGTTTTAGGGTTTAGGGGTTTAGGGTTTCGGGTTTAGAGTTTGAGGGTTGCGGGTTTAGGGTTTTAGGGTTTAGGGTTTTGGGTTTTAGGGTTTAGGGTTTAGGGTTTAGGGTCTGGGTTAGGACCGCTCTTTGGGGGCACGGCTCCCGAAGTGGCGGACAAGCACCCGTTTCCCTCAGATTGAACGAATAGCTTTGAAAGCCCCTAAACCTGAAGCCCTAACCAGCGAAACCACAGTAATTGCAATAGGTATAACATTAATATTAGAAAAATTCATAGTATTTGTATCACCATCATATTTTGATGGTTATACTATTACATTATGTATTTGAGGCCATGACATCTGCGTCCATCTTCTCGTCCTTCGGCGCACCTCTGGACGTCCCCCTGAGGACGAACATTTCGCCTGGGAGCCCCGCTCTGGGCGTGGGGGACAGTTGTGTTGCTTTTAGGGTTCAGGGTTCAGGGTGTAGGTTTAGGGTTTAGGGTTTGGGTTTAGGGTTTAGGGTTCAGGGTTTAGGGTTTAGGGTTTAGGGTAGAATCAATCTTTGCTTGCTGTTGTCATATGCAGCCAGTGGCAGTTGCATTTCCACTACTCCTGCTGTTCCAACTACTGATTCTGCTAGTGCTACTGCATACTGCTGACGACGACGACAACTACTGCTACTGAGAGTATTGCCAGCACTACTAGTGCTGCTAGTGCCAGTGCGAGTACGAGTACGAGTGCCAGTACCAGCACTTTTACCGCCAACGACGACGACAACCACGACGAAGATGACGACCACAACGAAGACCACGACTACTTCTTCTGCTGCTACTAGCACCTCTTTTGTCGCAATTACAGCTGCAGCAACTGCGGCTACTGCTGCTACTTGCTGCTACTGCGACTGCTACTAGTACTTCCACTGCTACTGCCACTGCTGCGCCACTGCCACTACCGCTGCCACTCCTGCTACGACTGCTGCTGCTGCCGCGAATACGCCTCGAGCCCCGAGCCCCAAAACCCACAGGCTTTCTCGTCCAAAGCCCAAACAACACTCCATGAAAGTTCGTAAGCATCACCAGGGCCCCCAAACCCTGGGCATTGCTGCAAAGAAAAGCCCCTAAGTCCCTTCTAGCATCCCTTTTAGGGGGATTGAGTGGCCAATGATAGGATCCCTTTCTAGCCGTGGTATAAGTATAGTACAACCTAAGCCACAACCCTAGTCTAAGGATCAAGGCCCTTTATATCAAACCCCCAAAAAGGCCCCGTTTCAGAGAAACACTTTGAATAATCCTCATGAGACTAAACCCTAAACCCTAAACCCTAAACAAAACCCTCTTCTAACTAGTAGGGCACTTTTGTCTTCGCTCGCAGCTCGCAGGACCTTTGCTGCCGGCTCTGTGCTGCTTTTTGGGCCGAGTTGAGTTCAGAGGGATTCAATAGGCTTTAATAGTTAGAATGGGTTTTCGATTTTCATGAGGCTTCTTGAAAGGGTTTCTTTTAGGGTTGCAAGAGCTTTATAGCATATAGGGTAGAATGAAGGCTTTCTATACAGGGTCGCTCTGTGGGTTACAATGGGTTATAGCAGGGACAGTTACAAAAAAACGCTTCTAGAAGGGCCCTGGAATGTAGGGTTCAGCGCTTAGGTTTGTTTTTTTTTGGTTTCGGGCTTTCGGCAAATAGGGCTTGGGGCTAAAGTTTAGGCTCTAAAGTTTCGGACCTAGCTGAACTAAGCAACCATAAAAACCGTAAGCTGTAATAGACTCCAAGCTCTGACTGCTAGAATCTAAGCCATCATCCCTAAACCCTAAACCAAACCATACGCCATAAAACCCTACACCAACAATAAGCCATAAAAGCCCTCTAAACCAACAATAGGCCATGAAATCCCTGAACCAACTATAAGCCCTAAAAGCCCTAAATGCCTGGAACCGAGGCTTTCCTTTCCGACGACTTGGTTCACCGACAGCATCGCTCGCTACTGGAACGCTTGCGCAGAGGAGGTGTTGCAGGGTCTTCAAAGCTGTTTTGGAGAGGTGAACCCTAAACCCTAAACCCTACACCGTATCAGTATCCTCATAATTTGCCATCCCCTGAGTGTGATTGCTGTACGCTCCTGTGATTGCTGTAGGATCCCTGTTGGTTTTGCCTGGGGTTCGCTATGCAAGCGGCGTTGATGTGTCCGGTTTTGGGGTGTTGGGTCCTTGTGCAAGTATTGCCCGGCAAGACTCTGTTCAAAGGCTGAACGTGACTTCTTCAAAATGGTTCGATTTTTATAGATTTCTTGGGTTCTTATGATAAAGCCTTATCCTGAAAGTTAATCCTTTTGCTGTCGCAAGTTCTCTCACTCAGATGTGTACTATTTCTTGTGTTTGTGGTCGGATGATGTTGGCACCCGAAGGCACAAATTTGGAGAGACCACACGCTCAGTTTCTATGACTTTTCGTAAGCCATCTGGATACAGTACTGCCGGAATGATGCAGTAATCCTGCTATGTTGCAGCCCTTTTTTTAGCACAGCCTGATTCTAATCCTTCCCAAAGAAACCCAAAGCCAACAACATTGTGGGTTTCGGCGTTAGAGGTTTGCAGGGTTCAGAGGCTAAGCTCCAAATAGCAGCCACTGAGCCGCTACCCCCGTCCACAAGCAACAAACAAGCAATGCTCGCATGATGCATAAAGCTTCTCGCTCCCCTTCTCCTTCTCCCTGCACATCTCTTTGCTGCTCCCTAGAAAGATCTAGCTGTCTGTCGATCTGCCGGTTTATCCATTTATTTAGCTCTGCCTCACTCCTCTCTGAATATATATATATATGTATGTATATATATATATATGTATGTATGCATGCATGCAGGCATGCATGCATGCATGCATGCATGTATGTATGTATGTATGTATGTATGCATGTATGCATATAGATATGTACACATGCATGTATGCTTACACACACATATGCATGTATACATACATATGTATATATGTATGTCTGTGTGCGTATGCACATATAAATATGTACTTGCACATGCGCATGCATAACCTTTGTCTGTATGTATGTATGTATGTACGTATGTATGTATGTATGCATTGATGTATGTATGTATGTATGTATGTATGTATGTATGTATGTATGTATGTACGTATGTGTGTATGTACGCATGTATTGCATTGCACATGTCTTCGCACACCAGACTGCAACAGTACCTTGGACATTGCATTGTGCATTGCATTGCATGTTGCATTGCACATTGCGTTAAGTAGGTTACATAATTTTACAATACACTACGCCACACCGTACACTCTACACATTATACCTTACACACTTTACACTACATGAAGTTACGTGGCAGTACATTACATTGTCCATGACATAGCGTGACAATGCACTACACCACATAGCATAGAACACATTGCAAACTTATATGAAATCACACACACACACGCACGTACATAGATGAAGGGCAACACTATGCTCGCGCTGGAACAAAGGCGTCTCAGCAAATTACAGATTCTGCACATGCTCAGTCTTCAATCACGTCAAGATCCTCCCCACCGGAAAAGTATCCCCTTCCAGTCCTTAATTCACCATATCATAATGTTCCTCATGTCCTGATCCCCCAAACCGTGTAACTATTTATTGAGGCCCCTTCCTGTCCGTATCTCCAGGACCAACCCGCACGCGGCGGAATCTTCGCAGAGATCGTGGCCTCGGGCCTGGCCTTTGTGTGGTTGGCCTGGGGCACGCACCTGTTGCTCGGAGGATTGAGGGTTTAGTGGTTCCGGGTTTAGGGTTTAGGGTTCGGGGTCAATGAGGACCTTTACTCTTTTTGGTAATGAAGACAATGGTGGGGCGATTGTGTTGGCGGTGAACTTGTATTTTGCAGCTTTCCTGCCATTCTGGCTGGTGTCGAGCGTGCCTGCATGTAGAAATTGTCCTAGCCCTATATCGGCTCCTACAAGTACGATATAGGGTCGAGCAGTCCTAACATTTGTACACCGTAAACCCTATGTCCTAAACCCTAAACCCTAGCCATTAACCCTAAACCCTAAACCCTAAACCCCAAAACCCTAAACAGAGAGAGAGACGCTGCCTTAGGGTTTAAGGTTCAGGGTTTTTGGGTTTAGGGTTTAGGGGCTAGGGTTTAGGGGGCTCTTTTTGAAACCATGGTCGCACCTCAAAGACTAATTAGGGAGTATAGGGCTTTGGGGTTTTGGGTTAAATTGAAACTTTAGGGTACAGGATTCAGGGTTTAGGGTCCGGGTTTACGTATTGAAGCACCCCAGTTCTCGCAGCTTCAGAGGAGGATCGTCTGTTGGCCAGGGCTTCTGCCAAACCGTAGATGGGGTTGGCCCCACAGAAGGATTCGTTTTGAACATGTTGCGCCCTTAGCCTTGTCCTCTCAAGTAGTTGTCTTCGTAGGCTGAAGATGTAGGGTTTAGGGGTTAGAGGCTGAGACTGTCAAGGATCAATCTTCACGTATCTTCTTGCCTTTGTGTAGGTTGCATCTTCTGTATTCTGCGTTGGCCTCGCTCGGTTCGTCGCGTGCCAAGCTTTACAAGGGGTTTAAGGTTCACGCCACAGTAGATAAGCCAATAGATAGTCTTCACAACGACGACTGTCCACCAGCATGATGAGGATGATAGAAAACCAAAGCCCTTTACCCCCAGACCCCTACAGCCCTAAACCCCTAAACCCTGACCCTTAATTAAACCCTAAACTCCATCGCGCCGTACCCCTAAGACCCCTCAAGCCCCAAACCCCTAAGCCCTAAACCCCCAAACCCCGAAATCCGAAGCCTCAAGCCCTGAAAACCAGCCCAGGCAGGGAAGTCTGCTTGTAATTATATACGATCATATATATATATATATGTATATAATCGTATACTACCATGTACTATCAATGTGCTACTGTATACGGTTTTATACTTTATACATATATATATAGGTGTGTGTGTATATATATAAATGCTATTGTAACAATTTTCTAGGTTTTTTGTTCAATATAAGAAGGCCGTGAGAAAGAATTCACAGTCGCGTCTGAAGGATGCCGCTGAGTATGCTTCGAAGTAAAAGCCGAACACATGTTATGTAACAAGGCCCTGTCCGAACAAGCACCTCCAGTTCCGAAAACCTTGGACCCTAAACCTTGAGATTCTAAACAATACACCCAAACACTCCTAAATCCTAAAGCCGTAAACCTGGATTTGAAGCAGCTCTCATGCGGTGGCCCAAGAAATCCAAGCTCGGCACCAGGTTGAGCATCACGCAGACGGCGCCGCAGACCGCCCCCTTTCTGCTGCCCGGTTTAGGGGTTGGGGTTCGGGTGGAGTTTCGGACAGGGATTCGGGTGTCGGGTTCGGGGTTTCGAAGGAATCGACGGTTTAGGTTCAGGTGTTTTGAGGAAACCCTAAACCCTGAATGCTAAACCCTAAATACTAAACCCTTGCCCAAACCCAAACCCTAAACCCTAAACCCCATTAACCCCAAACCCCAAACCCAAAAGTCTACGCCACGAGCGCGACCTAGTCGCGAAGCGGCCCGCGACAATCAGGAGCCTTAGGGTTTAGGGGCTTATGAGGTTTAGGGTTCAGGAGTTTAGGGTTTAGGGTTCAGGAGTTTAGGGTTTAGCGTTCAGGAGTTTAAGGTTTAGCGTTCAGGAGTTTAGGGGTTTAGGGTTTAGGGCTATGTCATTTCTGCCGCTTAGACACATCACTGCAGAGGCTCTGCAGCCTCGCATCTTCGGCAATCACCCAATGACGACTCCCTATAAAGAACACAACCCAAAGCTTCATACCCAAGCCCTTTGTGACCCCAAATCCAAAATCCAAAACCCAAAATCCTAAATCCAAAACCCAAATCCCAAAACCAAGCAAACCTAAATCCTAAACCCAAAATTCTAAATCCTAAGCCCAAATCCCAAAACCCAAAATCCTAAATCCTAAGCCCAAAATTCTAAATCCTAAGCGGCCCCCAGCACCTGTAAATCTATCATAATCACTAGGCCTTGGAGATGGCTGTCAGAAAAGGAGCAGGCATAGCAAAATCGACAAATGTTGGGCTTTTGTGGGGTTCCCTCCATTTCAACGGCAAATTCTAAACCCAAAATCCAAAATCCTAAATCCTAACCCCCAGATCCTAAACCCAAAACCCAAGACCCTAGATCCAACACCCAAATTCCAAAATCCAAAGCCCAAAATCCAAAACCCAAAACATTCTAAGCGGCCCCCAGCAACCGGAAATCTTTTCAAGTTTTTGAATAGCCAAAGGGTTTCGGCGGTCGAAAGCTTGCTACTTCGACGTTTAAACCCCGAGACGACTGCCGGCACAGGGACCCACTCCGCCGACCGAGACAAAGGCTCTAACCTGCTATCTAAAGTGTCTTCTTCCAGCAAGATCGTCTACTCTCGCAAGAAATGGTGCAAGCGAGCCAAAGCTTTGTCTCTGCGGATGGAAGCCACGCATGGAAGTCTGTGTGCGGATCCATGAACATCCCCTTTGCGCAGGTGTCGCATGGCCGAATGGTCTATGCACAAGACCTGCCAAGAAAGCGTCCTGGTCAGTGCAAGATGGCAGGCACGCAAACGCTCGATCAGATCTGGAGGCATCTGAAGCGCTACGTGCCGTACACGCTGGCCTTGAAAAGGCCTGCTGGGTCTGGCATTCAGCTGAACCCACGCCTCTTGCAGTACTGCTTGTCTTTTATGTTCCGATTCAATGCTCAGAAACAGCTCTGGACGGAACTCAGTCGGCTGGCCGACTCCAAGAACAACAAGAAGTGAAACACAGCTGTTGCCTTGGGTGAAATGCCCGGCAGCCCCTGGAAAAGTCTGGGCCAAAGAGCTGAAGTTGCAAGCGCGGGGCCAGCTCAAGTCGACGCACCGGCCAGTCGTGCGTCTGCTGAAGATTTGCTGGACGGCAGTGGCCCGCACTAGGCCGTGATGTTCTGATGTGGAACACGCTTGAATGCTGAGGCGGGCTCCGCGCTCCCCATCTGGTTCACGCTCGCCTTCGGGACTACCCTGAACATGCCCAGGTCAAAGAAGGCAGAGGCTGCATGCCGACTTGCCTGCTTGCCAACCAACGGCAAGGCTGCTCGTGGAACTGCTGCTCGCACCTGAGTTCTGTTCGGCGCTAGGGAAAAATCTTTCCATGAAAGAATTCACAGTTGGCCGCAAAGCGGGCCAAGGCAGTGCGATCCGAGCAGACCGTGGCACCAAGAGAGCTTCATCAGGCCTGCAATCCCTTCTTCTCCGGCCGATGGACTATTTTCCACGCGCTGCAGGCTTTCCGGCCTTTTTGTGCAGCTGCCGTATTGATGTGCATCTCCACGTCTTGTGGTAAAAGGTCCACGCTGCCACGAAGCACGACGACCCGGCAGTCCTCTGCGGCAGGAAACTCCTGGATGCTCAGCAAGGCCCGGCTGTCGTTGAGGACAATCTGAAGATGCAGCTGATGCCAGCCTCGTGGCCTGCTGAGGCTTCCCGCGCACCTTTGCCGTGGCCGCGCTGCTGCTCATGGTCTGTCTCCATTCGACTCGGCTACGCACATGGCAAGGCCTGTGTCATGCCTCTGGTCCCGAAGCAAGTTCTTCAAGGAGTTTGTGACACGCTTCTAGCGCCAGACGATGCTGATTTTCACAAACTCCTGGACATTCTGCGCGGGTCGCTGTAGGCTGCCAGAGAGGGGGTCCTGGTGGGCGCATGTTGAGGGAGTCAGAGATTCGAGGAAGGTGTCTTAGAACCATCTCTATGACTTTGTGCACATCCAGGTGCCTTTCGGGAGCAGCGCAGCACGGGAGCGGTAGCTTTCCTGCCCACCGCGCGCTTGTAGAGCGGGAGTGCTCGGTGCTGTGCCTAAGCTTCGTGGGAACCACAACGAGCGCAGATGCCACCGCAGACCAGCCAGGATGCCGCGGGCGCTTTGGTCACCTGGATGACGGACCATGTAGACGAGCTGCAAAGCGAGGCGTAGTACACTTCTGAGGCTGTCTGACGTCTGGCGTGCCGTGATAGGAGCCGGACTTCCAGATGCTCATGGACCGGACATGCTTCAAGCATGGGCGGAACCTGCTCCTCCCGCGCATGTGCGGCGTGTGGAAGGAGTGTGCTTTAGTCCAAGTCCTCGGCCCTCGGCCAGATTGAATTTTTCCTGCCAAAGTAGTTTCTCCGCAGGCCTCCGGGAGCCCTTCTTCCTGATGCAGGAGGTGACAGGCTTTGCTGTCGACGGACGGGCTGCTTGGCAAATCCGGCCCCGGGACGGACTTGGGAGAAGGCTGTTTCGTGGCGGCAAGCAGCCGGAAACGGAGCAGCTCGGTGGCAGACGCCTTGTGGGTTGCAGCTATAGAGTGCCATGATTGGGCAGCCCAGGTTCCAGCAGGAATGTTTCAGAATCCTGGAGACGTTCAGGGGCTCCTTTCCTGCGGCCGGCGTTTCAGCAGTCCCCAGCACTCTACTGCTTGTGCAGGGCACGAGATGGAGTCCTGCTGTGTCCTGTGTTGTCTTGCATTGGCGAGCAGGAGGTGGAGCGTCTGGCGCGGAGCTCAGCCATGCTGCGCACACGGCTTTGCAAATGCAATTGCGTGTGCGCAGCCGTAGCTGCACCCTTGTCGGTCGGTCCCGAGCTGGCGGGCGAAGTCCCGGCCGCGACTGCGACCTGGCTTCGTGAAGCTTGCAGCCATCAAAACCGGTCCCAAGTCAAAACACAAAGAGGAAAGCCGTGCAGGAGCTTGCGTGAAGAAGCCGTCGGTGGGAGCCTGCAGGGCCCGGGCAGTGCCTTCAGTCCGAGGTCCTAGAATCCTGCGGCCCTTGCTAGCTGCAGACCCTCTAGTCCTATACATTCCTGCGGTTGCTGCAGCCTGCAGTGCCCGGGTAGTGCCTCCAGTCCTAGGTCCTAGCGTAAACCCCAAACCCAAAACCCGAAAACCCAAACCCCAAACCAAGACCCTAAACCCTAAACTACACCCTACACCCTAAACCCCGAACCCTGACTCCAAAACCCTAAACCCTAAACCTTCAAACTAAACTCTACACCCTAAACCCCAAACCCTGAACCCCAGACCCCAAACCTTTAACCCGAAACTTAACCCTACACCCTAAAACCCTAAACCCCAAACCCCACACCCAAACCCTAAACCCTGAACCCTCTAAACCCCAAACCCCAAACCCTAAACCCCGAAACCCCAAACCCTTACTCCCAAGACCCTAAATCCCAAACCCTAAACCCCAAACCTCTACGCCCAAACCCTAAATCTCGAGACCCTGAACTCCAGATCCTGAGCCTTACGCCTCCGAAGTTTGGGAGTTCAGACCACCGGTTCCACAACTTTCTTGTTTTTTTTTTTACATGGCTTTGGACTTTCAGGGGTTGTGGGTTTAGGGTCTGGGCATCGGTTTTTTTTTGGGTGGTTTGGGTGGTTTTTTTGGGGTTTAGGATTTAGGCGTGATGGGGTTTTGGCGTCGATGGGGTTTTGGGGTCGATTGGTACTCGTCTTGTGGTGTTGGGTCTTGGGGTTTGGGGTTCAAGGTGGGGGGAATGTCCCTTTCATCAAGGAACCTTTCAAGTCACGCCAAAAGCACCTTACAGGAAGCCCCAAGAGGACCTACTTAGGTCCTACCCAAAACCTCATTAAACCGATCTAATGGTTTTTTTGAAAGGGAACACGTAAAGAAACCTTTTCCAGTAGCCCAACGCCGCTCGGAGCTCTGAGGTTTTGGAACAGTTTCATCCAATGCAGCGCCACCTGGCTCCTAGGCTGCGATTTAGGGTTTTCGGGGTTAAGGGTTTAGGGATTTAGGGATTTAAGGGGTCGATGTACCACGCACGCCAGCACAAGCAGCGCAGGTGTTGTGGCGTGTGCGGACATTCCGTGTGTTCGCACAGCCCACCCACCCGAATCTCAAACCTCAACCCTGGCGGGCTTAAGGTCGTTGCATCATCCGTGCCAAAACCCTAAACTCTTCAACCCTAAACCCCTAAACCCTAAACCCGAAACCCTATAACTATGGGTTTGGCGGGGATCCGAGAGTTGCTCTGGCCCAAGTGCCGGCACGATCTGCAGGATCTGCAGGTATGCTGGGTTCTGGTAGCAGAAGATGGCTCTTCCAGGATCTGAAGGTTTAAAGGATGACGTCTGCCTCGCATCATAAAAACATGGCCTGCAGGGTCGACTAATTTTGTTTGTGTTTTTTGCTGGCTCAGTTTTCAACTGACAGGACAAAGCATCCGAAGTCATGGCTGTGCCCGAACTGGCCTTCTTGCATTGGAGTAACCCGAAGCCCTAAACGTCAGGCCCGAAAACCCTTAGATGACCCCTTCAATCGTTTCCTGATATATTGGAAACCCTAAACCCTAAACCCTGAACCATCCTGAACCCTAACAAAGGTGCCGAAGGTTTCTCTGCCGAGTGTTGGCCCAAGTACCAAGACATGGCCAAAGTAGGGCCAGGGCCGCTTTGTAGGTCCCCCAAATAGTACGGCCCCCTTATAATTATAAAAGGGACCCTAAGACGAACCCCGAATTCAGAGATCTACACAATATTGCATGGAAGATCTGCAGGCCAGGCTTATGCATTGGGTTCTCCCGAATATGGCTTGCAGGACTGTATAGGCTTATATGCAGGGTTCTGGCTACGTCACCCTTAAGCCCTAAACCCTGAAGCCCTCCTGCATCCTCTTCGTTTTTACCGGAGCTACTTGTGACGGGCCAGGGACTTTTGGAAGGTCAGAGCCTCTGTAAGTCGGACTCGGGTTTAGGGTTTTAGGGGGTTTAGGGGTTTTAGGGGTTTAGGGGTTTTAGGTGTTTAGGGATTAGGGGTTTAGGGATGAGGGGTTTAGGCGTTTAGGGGTTTAGGGTTTTTAGGAGTTTAGGGTTTTAGGAGGCTTAGGGGTTTTAGGGGTTTAGGGATTAGGGGTTTAGGGATGAGGGGTTTAGGGGTTTAGGGGTTTAGGGTTTTTAGGAGTTTAGGGGTTTTGGGGGTTTAGGGGTTTTAAAGGTTCAGGGATTAGGGGTTCAGGGATTAGGGGTTTAGGGGTTTAGGGGTTTTGGGGTTTAGGGGTTTAGGGGTTTAGGAGTTTAGGGGTTTAGGGTCATAAGACTAATATTAACAACAACAAGAAGAGAAACAAAAACAGAACACCAACAATGAAGCCCGCCATCCTGACTCGATGGTATTACCCGAGGTCTTGCCTCACCTTCGCCATCGCCGCGCTGTTGGTGTCCACAGCAACATGCTCAGCCTAAACCCTAGACCTCCAAACCCCTAAACCCCCTGAGCCCCTAAACCCTAAACCCTACCTGGACCCCAAAGAACCTGCCTGTTTTTAGGGTTCCTTCTTATGATCTAGACCCCACAGGTAAGCCCAGGCAGCGTCAAGCTGTCGGCCCCATGGGTCGAACGGCTGAAGATCATCCACCCCCCCCTTCAGATTCGGGTTTATGGCTTCGGATTTAGGGGTTTAGGGGTTTAGGGGTTTACTGTTTCGGATTTAGGGTGTAGGTTTTAGGGTAAACTCCCAGCCGGAAGCCCGGAAGACGCGTTTTGCATAACATCGCTTATACTCTTGACCAAGTCTGCACCGTGGAATTTCTAAACACCACTTCCCCAACTGTTTTCCTCTTATCCGTAAGCCATTTTTTCACTTGAGCCCTTAAAAACTGCAACCTTAACCTCTGAACTTCTTCTTAACCTCTGAACTTCTTCTTGAAACGACCGAACGTTTTGGCTGATCAAGAGCGGACAAAACTGGTTCTAAGGTGCTGACCCTGATGGGCACGCAGCAGAAATGAGCGCCTGTAGCAACTTTATTGGGATTAGGGGTTTGAGGGTTAGGGTTTAGGGTTCAGGGATCGTAGCAAGTTTCTTTGTTCTGATATTACCATTCCTCTGCTTCTGCTGTTGCTGTTGCCGCTACTCCTGCTCCACTGCTGCACACACTCATACTGCGACTGCTGCTGACTGTACTACTGCCACCATCGACTACTACGACGCCTACTCCTACTACTACTACTACTACTACTACGACTACTACTGCCACTGTTGTTGCTGTGGTGGTAGTTGTCGTCGTCGCCGTAGTAGCAGTAGCAGTATCAGTAGCAGCAGTAGCTGTAGCAGTAGCTGTAGCTGTAGCTGTAGCTGTAGCAGTAGCTGTAGTTGTAGCGGTAGCAGTAGAGGTAGAAGTAGGAGTAGGAGGAGGAGTAGTAGTAGTAGCAGCAGCAGGAGTAGTAGTAGTAGTAGTAGTAGTAGTAGTAATAATAATAGTAGTAGTAGTAGTCGTCGTCGTCGTCGTCGTAGTAGTAGTAGTAGTAGTAGTCGTAGTAGTGGTGGTACTAGTATATGATTACTAACAACAAGAATATTAACTATAGCAATGACAGAAACAGTAATCAGCACAGTCATACTCACAATAGAAACGAGCTATGACACGGCCTTCTGGAACCTGGGTCCTTCTTGGATACTATTTTACATTTTTGCTGTAATAAAGCCCTAACAAGGATTAAAAAATGGTCATTTTTAATATGACCTCAACAGGGAACCAGGAACCTCAGCCGACGTTCTATGAGAGGTTGCTCTGCAACTCTTCCCGCTCCACTGCCTTCGACCCCTGGGGTCCTCTTGAGGGTCTGCTCAAAGGGCTTTTAGGGGTTTAGGGGGTTTAGGGGTTTGGGGTTGGGGGTTTAGGGGTTTTAGGGAGTTTAGGGGTTAGGGGTCTACGGGCTTTCGGGGTTAGGGGTTTAGGGTTTTGGGTTTAGGGGTGTCGCCCTAAACCCTCAACCTACCATCCTTCACCCTAGAACCTCAAAAACCGCAAGACCCCCATGCCGAGCCTCTGCTTCGATCGGGCTTCAAGCGGACTTGTCTGGGGGTTCTGGGCGCGTGGCTGGGAGCACGGCTGTTGTGAGCTGGCGAAAACAACGCTCCGGGTTTCCTAGGATCCAGGAAGGAGGTCCATGGGTAGTTATAGGTGGGGTTGTAAGTAGGGTAACTAGAATTATAACCCCACATTAGGGAACTTATAACTCCACGTATAACTGCCTCTGAATCTCCAAGTAGGATCCAGGATGGTTTTGTTTCTTTGAATGTCGGAATACCACCGGTCAAAACCGGGATCCACATCCCAAAACGTGTCCGAAGCGGCCCTATAACCACGAACCCCCTAAGCCCTAAACCCTAAACTCTACTTGAGGTTTTAACAGCCACGAAGCCCCTTGTATAGAAGCCAAACTAGTTACCAGTATTATTCCTGAGGGCCCCTTATTATGATTTTTACTGCAAAGGAGCAGAGGCCCCTACACTACCAAACTACCCTGAACCCTAAACCTTAAACTCCTAGACCCTAAACCCTGAAGCCTAAATCCTAAACCCGCAGTAAGCCCCCCAAGTTCCCGGCAGAGGGGCTTTGGGGTTTAGAGTTTAGGCTTTAGGGTTTCTGTGGGGCTGGCAGAAATTCTGAAAGCCTTGCTGTAGACTTGAAAGCAGGGAATGCCCTTTTTAAGGGCCCTTAGGAGAGGGTTGCGGGCTTAGACACGGCCACTATCAACCCTAATCCTGAATCCCCAGTCTAACTATGTGGGCCCTAAGCTCTAAACCCTTCACCCCAAACTCGAAGCCCTTATGTTTTCTTGAAAGCTTTTCCGGGGCTTTAGGCTTCGTTAGGCTTCGAGGACTCTTTGGGGTTCAGGGTTTAGAGCCCAGGGTTGGGGTTGTAGCTAGGGGCTTTTCATGCCGGGGCCCTGGAGCTTTTGGGGTTTGGTCGGGTGGGTTTTGGAAGTTCGGGGTTCCGGGGTCCGGGGTTCAGGGCTTGGGGCTTAGGGTACCGGGCGGATTTGATGCAACATTTGGCATAGGCAGGCGTTTTCGGAAGCTCAATACCGATACGAATCGAGACCTTCAAAAGCCCAGTTCAGATCTCTGCAGGCCGCTGTGCCTGGCGAAACACACAAGACCCTACCTTTTGCTCCGTAAAGCCTTTCCATACAATGCGATTGCCAGAGAATGCTGCAGTCGAGGTCTGTGATGTGTCTGCGATTTGTCCCTGTTTACGGTTTCGCGTCGAGCATTACCGTTTTTGATGTACATCTCCTTTTGAGCTTCGCGCTTATGATTTGCAAACTCGCCCGTGCCATTACTGGTAGGATCTGGCTCGATTCTGCTGCACCAAGGTGGTGGCCGCTGTGGCAGGCTATGCAGTGGGCAACCTGCACATTCCAGGCACGGAAGCTGCTTGTGTAACTTCCCTCTCTCTCCGTCTCCCTCCCTCTCCCTCCCTCTCCCTCCCTCTCACTCCCTCTCACTCCCGCTCTCTCTCCCGCTCTCCCTCCCTCTGCCTCTCGTCCCTCTCCTCCCTCTCCTTTCTCTTCTCCCTCTCCTCTCTCTCCTCCTTCCGTCCACACTTGTCTCTATATATCTCTATCAGATAGAGATAGACAATCTATCATCCATCCATCCATCCATCCATCCATCCATCCATCCATCCATAATTCCATCCATAATTCCATCCAT
>CAJNJA010009559.1:0-14725 GCA_905231915.1 Symbiodinium necroappetens | reverse complement strand
CTTGGTTTCTTTCTTTCTTTATCTTTCATGCGTTCTTTCTTTCTGTCTTTCTTTCTTTCTTTTCTTCTGTCTTTTGCTCCTTCTTTCTTTCTGTCGTTCTGCTGTGTCTGTCTTTCTGGCTTTCTGTCAGTCTCTCGGGATACCCACGTAGTTTTTTGATGCCTATTTAGTTTTTTTGATATCTATTTAGTTTTTTGGATGTCTATTTAGTTTTTTTAAACCCCTCTCCCGCAACGAAGTCAACTGCTGAGCCATGTTACTTGGACTACCCGCCAACAAACTTGCAACCTGCCGGCACAACTCATCATTCGCACTTCCTTGCTGCCGAGTCCTACGCGATCGCCCACCTCCACGCAGAGGGGGACAAGTATCGCCGACGAAGTCCTCAAGCTGCTGCACCTCAGTGATGGCACGAGCGACCTGCGCATGTCCATGGCTGCAACGGTCGCAAAGGCAGGACGAGGGGAGCCCGCATGGGCTAGGTAGTGCCGGCCTACAGTTGCATGGCACCTTCGCCTCACCCTCTGGCCTATCGTGGCCATCATCATTTTGATCGGCACTTCGGCTCTTATTCCTTTCTTGTTCGGCCCTCGGGCTCTTTGCTCAGGTTCTTGAAAGGCCTCCCGGCTCTTCATGGTTCTTCTCGGTCCTCGGGCCCGGTCCCGCGATCCAAACGTACTACCATTCGCAATCTTAAACAAGCGCAGCGCAGAAATCAAACCGAAACCTACGCCTGCCTCAGATTGGGCTCGAAGGCGGCCCCGTCGAAAGTGCCATGCCCTCAGCCGATTCCATCCATATCGTCGCCGCCCCCGAACCACTGCAGCAAAAGCCACAAAGGGCCGCAAGTGCTGCCGAAGTCCAGAGGGCTTGTTGCTTCGCTGCCGCGCTCGAGCTGGGCCCCAAGCCCCACGTGCCAGCAGACGATGTCGAAGAGCACGCTTGAACCGAAGAGTGCGTGCCAGCTCCAAAGAAGAGCCCCCCATCCGCAATCTTGGTTCGCGTTTGCTTTTTCCAGCCGCCGAACTTCCCTGCAATCTCCTATGGGAAAAGGTGTCATGGAAAACCACACCCATGACAGCCCGCATGAAGAGAAACACTGGTATTCGGAACGGACCAGGATCCCACAATCTGGTCGTCCCCAAGCTCATCCAGAGAAGTCCCCAAAGAATGAGGCAAAGAACGATCACAGCAGCACGGTACCACCTAAAGAGGACGGTCCAACTGCATCTAGAGGGGGCGCCACCCAGTGTCGCCCGCCGAAGTCCTTGATGTTTGCTTGTCCTGCTCGCGAACAAGCCACGAAGCAGGAGATTCATGATGATCAGTGCCCCGATGTAGCCGTCCTGCTCACCACCGAACCCACAGTGGTGCCAGAGCAGCCCATCGTGGCCCATGCCGTACTCGAATGCACGGCATGTCTTATGCTCTGGAAGAGCTTTGCACATCCAGCCCATAGCCAGATGCCCGCGACCACCACCGTAGAGGTGACTTCTCGGTCGCTTTAGGGTGAGGGTTTGACGGGGGTGGGGTGGGGGTTGTTGCCAACTGCTTGGACGGGGCGCACGCCTTCCAAACCAACATGCTTGGACTGTGCATCTGTTTAGTGTTCCTCTCAAGTAAAACGTAGCTTGCGCCATGTCACATGTAAAGGCTGTAAAGGCCTGTGAATCGTAAGAAATCAATGGCACATGTCACAGATGTGGGCCTTGTTTGAAGTAAGCCAACCACATAAAGGCACCATATACTCAATGAGCGGCCTGTGAATCGTAAGACAGGAATGTCACATGTCCCAGATGTGGTCTGCAAAATGCCCGCCAAAGAGTAGATTTTCGTAAGCAGAACACAAGGTGTAAAAATTACATGCCAGGAAAATAAGATTTAGTTGGCATGTAAAAAAATTACATGGCATGTAAACTTACATTAACATTAGACATTACATACATTTTACCTAGTTTTGTCTAAAACAAGGTTTTTACCTAAATTTGCTCAATGTTTGAAGTGCTCCAACATATCGTCCAACAGGTTATGGTTAACCGCCTCGAAAAATCTCGAGAGGTCCTGCGACACGAACACCGTTTGCCCGCTGTTGACGAAGTTGACAAATTGGTGTACATCGCGGACGGAAGAGTCGTAGACACCGCCGTAAGTGGTCGCATCCAGCCATTGCGACATCCAAGGGCGAAGGGCACCAACAAGCCAACGAGAGCCGATATGCCATGCCAGACTCCTCAGTCCAATGGGTCTAGTGTCTCCAGCTTCTTGTTTGTCCAGCAGACGAAGATGCACACCCTTCCAAGCATCGGGGATGTGGTGTCCACTCAGAACGCGCTGCCAGATCGAAGCAAAGAAAGGTCCACTGACTGAGGTCTGGGAACAGCTGACAACATGTTGGCGAGAGTAGCCCGGTCGACGGGCTTGTTGAGCCACTCCTCCGACCAAATCTCCACGTTTTTGCGGCTCGAGTCGTGCTGCCTGATGGGACGAGGGGTTGGCTGAGAAACATCCCGGTCACCACGACGCTTAAACCCGTGCAACGCAAGCAAGGTCATTCTCCGCCATGCGCACCTTCCAATGGTTAACGCGCGTCTGTGTCTCCACCTCCACTCGTTTCACGATGAGGTCCCGGATGAGGTCTTGGAACTCATAGGCGTCCTCAAAGTTGCAAAATCTCAGCGCCGTCCACTTAGAAGAAAGCTGGCGCATAGATCGTAGAAGATTACGCTCAAGATCTTATCGTTGAGGTAGCTTCATAGGCATCTGCAGGTGTGGTGCAATCGGCGTTGAACGCATCGAAGTCGAAGATGGCGAACCAGGACCGATTCACCAGTGGTCGTGGCCGGCCTTGTGCACAGGTTGCGCGGGTTGTACAGAAGGAGGTTCCGACCTGCAGCGGCATTCGACAAGTCGACAAGTAGGTCCAAGCAGCCGACATAGACTCAAACTGCAAAAGCTCCTCAAAGACATTGTTATCCCAAGCCGCCTCGAGCAACGAATTCACCTCTTCACAAGGAAGCACATCCAAAGCAACACAAGGTTGGAGGGTGCGCCTCGAAAACGCTGCTTTTACACTCAAGGTGGTGTACTGTACATAATCGCGGTTCGCCACGCACCACCAAACTGGTGATAGGCAGTGGCATGGATGCGGGAGGCGAAACCGAAGTCGATTCGCCTGGCCCAGGTAGCCGGAAGAATCCCAAAGTAATCATCAAGAAGATGGAAACCGCTGGCCCACAAATGGGAAAGTTGATCCGGCTCCACGTTGAAATCACCCATCGCCACCCATGGTAGTCCCATGACCAAACCAGCGCATGCTTCGCCAACCTCATCACACAAAGCAGTCGCAGCAGCAGGGTCATGCGCATGGCCATCTAAAGCACTTGGAATAATTTTTTGGAAACATTTGCCATCGGAAGCCTCAACGACAGCGGAGGCCACCCTCGAAGACTCGAAGAGCTCGGGTCAAGATAAACTTGGCGAGCAGGGAGGCGAGAAAGTAGGCAAGCACGGGTGGCATTAAAGAGCTCATCCTTGGCCGCCCAGAAAACCTGCGGCACCACACTGCTCCGAGAAGCGGTGCTGCGTCTCATCATTGATGTCGATCTCTTGGAGAGCCAGCAAGTCGACGCCGTCAACGAGGCTAAGGGCAGCACCCAACTTTGCGGCACCCATACGATTAACATTTAAAAGCCCCAAACGTCACGCTCTCCATCGCGAGTAGTTGTTCACCGCCTGGAGAGCCTGAACAAAAAGCTGCAGTACAGATTTGGCCGTGAAGCCTTGCATCAAATCACTGCCCTGGGTGATGTGAGCACAAGAACCTCATCCCGGTCTCGTTGCAAAGTGCGCTTTTTTGAGCTCCGCGAAGTACTTGCTGGTAGCGCTTGCACTTGTGCTGAGCCGGCCTGGGCCTGGAACCCCTGTAGCACAGGAACAGGTCTTGCAAGCCCAAGAAACGCGTGATCCGCTGCTTTTGTGTCGCCGGAAAGCCGGCCATGCAAAGGGTCTCCATCCCTTTGTGTCCTTTTGCCATCTCGCTCTTCCGAATCACTTAGACTTAGAGAGGCTCCTGGAGGCTCGGCTGTAAACCTGGGCATCCGGATTAGACGTGGAGGCCCTTTCAGATGCGAAATCGCTCAAGTTGCATCGCCACGTGCAATCCTCCTTGTTCACCCTGGGCCCGATTGCGAGCCGACCACTCTGCTTCAACAGCACCTTTGTAGAACTCATAATGTCCATCCGCGAACCACAGGTAAATGCCATGATCATCGCCCTGAGCATTGAACAACCAAACCTCTCCCAAAGGCGTGCCCACATAGGCCCGACATCCCTCAGATTGGCAGTACACAAACAGTTCCGAGGCACCAGTGTAGGAGCCCACCCACCATGCCCGATTCAGTGACAAAATCGTCAAAGGAGGCGCTATCACGTTGCAAAGCCCCTTAGACACTAGGCCGTCCCTGGCCGATCCAGAGTTCCTGATACGCCTCACGACCGCCCTTCAACTTAGCCGTCACATAAGCCCGAATTTGCCGATGACTCAATTTGCGACCTGAATGCACAAACTCAGCAGCTGCAATGGAATGGTGACTCCACCACCATTCTTCTCAATGGTGCCTGAGGGCTTCTAAGTGGAGCGAGCGCGGGGCACAGCAGCTTTCTTAGGTGCCTCCACCTCCGCAGGACGTTTTGTGCCCACCCCGCCGGTTGGCTCGGCACTTTGGCCTTGGCATCAGCAGCACCCTCAGTCTGAGGGATCACAAGACAAGCACCGGGAGGCGCATCCTGCATGGGGCCACAAGCCTTGAGGTCAAGGGGGTCGTCGGCCTGATCGTCATCCTCCTCGCGCAATTCTCGACAATCAGCGCACATGTCATCATCGGCACTCTCGCGCAGCTTGTTGCGGTCTCCATGGTGATAACGCACCCGTCGCTCTGTGCCCAAATTCCCACTGCTGCTGCTACTACTACTACTACTACTACCACTACTATACTTCTGCTACTACTTCTGCTACTACTTCTGTTACTGCTACTGTTACTGCTACTACTGCTACTAGTACGACGACGACGGCGACCACGACGACGAAGACGTCTACGTCTACTACTATACTCCTACTCCTCCTGACTACTAAGACAAAGACTACTGCTGCTGCTGCTGCCACTACTACCACAAGGACGACGACTTCTACTATACTACTACTCCTACGCCTCCTGACTACTAAGACGACGACTACTGCTGCAGCTGCTGCTGCTGCTGCTGCTTGCTGTCAGTGTGGCCATGTTCATTCCGGCCTTCAGGGCAGCAGCTTGGCTTCAACAAGCCCACGGAGCGTATCATCCAGGATCCTGCTTAGCTCGCTGCAGTTTTCGGAGGGTTTCGGGAATTGCGCTGCTCGAGGATGGTTTGAGTTTGGCGGGAGCTGGGCAGACAGACCAGCATGCATGCTGCACTTGCTGCTGACTCTGTCCGTGTATTACCAGGAGCAAGTTGTGCAGTGGCTATGAGCCCCACCAGGTGCTGCATAAGCAACCCACAAGGCTGCGAGAGAGAGGTCCCAAGGCCTCCGAAGATCAACGAAGCTTGTAGATTTGGAACTGGGTTTAGGAGCAGGGCCCTACAAGTGACCTCGAAGCAGACAGTACTGTCGCACAGAACATAGCCGTCTAATGCCAGCCCAAAACATGACCCAGAAGTTGAACTGCAAGCAAATCGAACGCTAACTCACAGTCACTAACGCCAGGATTTGGGCGTCCTCTTCGAGCAGGTGGGCATCCGACCCATGAGACTACATAACAGACCTGGCAATCCTGAAAACCCAAAAACATTAGCCCAGCATGCACTGAGCTAGAAAAACGAGACCTTAAAGCCTGAACCTCAAAACTAAAGCCCGACAAGCCCGAATGTGGCCGAGTTGCCAGAGTCTTGGAGCCCTAAATGCTCTAAACGCCAGAACCCTCATGACCTTAACTCGAAGGTACCAGCTTTCGCCAAAGATCTCGAAGCCCATGGCGAGCTCCCCTTCTGGATTTGCCCCATCAAATGCCAGGAGCTTACTGGCTAAGGGTTGAGGGTCTGTGGTGCATTGGGGGTGAGGTTTCCGAAAAGCGCACTTCTGATAGGGTTTTGGGCTAGGCTCTGCAAGAGCCTCGAAAGCGAGCATCGCAGGTGAGAAACTTTAAACTTGAACCCCCTCCCGGCCCAGCTCTCGGTTCTTCATTTTGCAACCTCATAGCTAAACCCAAAACGAACGACACTATCCGCCCCCTACTACTCTTGAGGCCCAATAGCCAAATAGCCATGAACCAACAGCCCTCAAACCCACTTTCTAGCTGCCGGAAATCTTTGGCTGAGGTCGTGGCTTGGTCCACGAGCAACCTTTGCTGCTTGGGTCCGGTTGGCGTCTGCGGTGTTGTTTTGGGGGTGTAGGGCTGCCGGGCTCAGGCTGGCTTAAGGGTCTATGGGGCTCTGTGCTTCTAAGTCTGCCATAGTCTATAGGACTTTGTTGATGATCGTCACTGCTCCGTCCGTGTTTCCTTTCTGTGGGCTGGTGTTATCGTCAAAATCACCATCGCCCCCCGGCACTGTCCTGGAGGCCGCCATGAGTTGAACATCATTGGGGCTGTTCAAAGCTCTCATGCTCCATGTTGAGCATCCAAGTTGCATGATCTAAGAACAAGCTTTCCAATCAACCCAGGGAGGGTACGAGTCTCAACCCAGGTGGTCGAAGTCCAACACTGCAAACGCCCCTGCCCTTTTCCGCATGCTGAAAAATATCTGCACTTGCTATCTCGAACCCAAATCCCCCAAAAGTTTTTCGCGCCTCCTAAAACAGGTTTCCTCTTCCAAAGGATGCTGACTATGTCATGGATGTGGCCTGTTTCGGTGCGGTGCCTCAGGACGTCCCTGTAGGGTGTCCGGGTCGTGGGTCCCGCTGTTTTTTTTGCCGTCGTGATTGCTTGCTGCTAGGTCGAAGTGTTGCGACGGCATCCGTGATTTGCCTTCAAATCAGATACAGTCGTCGTAACTGGTTCGGCGTTCGCATACATTCAGAATCTCCATTGCCAGAGGACATGAAGAGCCGTGATCCGCTGTTCCACAACCGGGGCATCGAGCAAGTGCCGGGGCCTTGAGTTCCAAGACCCGCGTTCACATGTACGTTGCATCCTTAGAAGCATCCGCTGCTACCCCGGATGTCGGCGAGTCATTGTGAAGCGATCGGCAAAATTTGGACACGGAAGACGGAGTCTGAATAGAGAGAACGAGAGAGAGAGAGAGAGAGAGAGAGAGAGAGAGTAAGTAACTTTGTCTTCGCGGAGAGTAATCTCGGAAACAGGCATGCCTCACTCAGCCCTTGAGGTTGCAAAAGTATGACGGCATGAAGGCGTTCTACTCCGATGTGCTATACTCGCGTGAGTACATCTACAAGAAGTTCAATGGACCTTTATACGATCGGCTGAAGGCCAAGTTCGACCCGCATGGCGTGCTGCCGCAACCTCGGAGTTTCTTTCATTGCGACTGCTACTACTGCTACTACTACTATTAGTAGTACGACTACTACTACCACCACCACCACCACCACCACTATTCCTGCTCGTGCTGCTGCGACTGCGGCTTCTACTGCTACGCTTTGATCCTCATCTGGACGAATTCAGCCTGTGATGCCGCTGAGGCCACACATCTTCGACAAGGTCCTTACAGCTTGATCGTTTCACCTCCATCCCGACTCGCTGCCTAGCGCTTCAAAGAAGCCTTTGGCGAGGAGCTAGTTGCAGCGAGAAGAAATGAGATCACAGCCCAAGGGTTGGCAGTAGCTTCATTATAGCATTGCTTCAGGGCCTTGAGGCTGAGGATGTCTTTTTTGAGCTGGTTGCACTCACATGCAAAAGCTTCAAGTACCTGGGAAGGTTGGCCAAGAAAGTGCAAACCTCCAGAAGCATGTAACCCTAGACTCTGAGCCTGGTCTCTTCTTCTGACTCGGGAGTTCTGAGAGCCGACGCGAGACCGAGGTTAAGGCAGTCAGGATCTAGATCCCCAGACTTCCAAATCGATCAATGTACCGAAACTCCCAAACCCCGGAAGTCAAGAAGGGAGAAGGTAACTTTAGAATTCAACAGCCCGGAAGCAGCAAGGCAACAGCTATAGTGGCTCTGATGGAGCGCCAGCGCCCGGGGCTCAGTGCAGTTCCCGGCTGCGGGGTGGAAAGGGGCATGCGTAACTTTCGGCCGTAATCTATGGCCAAGATACCATGATACTAATATGTTGACGGTTCCCGCCAGGCTTCGATTCTGTTGGTGATCCGGATACGTACGGAATGCCACCAAGCAGTTCACAAAGTGTTCGGTACGATTATGAACGAGGTATGGTATGCATGTATGTATGTATGTATGTATGTATGTATGTATGTATGTATGTGGGTATGTGTGTGTGTGGGTGTATGTGTATGTGTATGTCTGTATGTTTGTTTGTTTGTTTGTTATGCACTTGCACCCTCCTGGGATGTCGTTAAAGCGACATGCGGCGATGGAAGAATAGAAGAAGAAGTATGTTACGCACTGCCGCACTGTATGTAAATATAATGTAAATGCAGTGTAATGGTGTGATGTATGTAATGTACTTATTTTTATGTAATGTAGTTAGTATTAGTGTAATGTAGCGTACTGTAATGTAATGTAATGTAAAGTTTATGTTATGCTATGTTATGTTATGTTATGGTATGTTATGTTATGTTGTGCTATGTGTTGTTACGTTAGGTTATGTTGTGTTATGTAGGTAGGTAGGTAGGTAGGTAGGTAGGTAGGTAGGTATGTATGTATGTATGTATGTATGTACGTATGTATGTATGTATGTATGTATGTATGTATGTATGATGTATGTGTACGTGTATGTGTACGTGTATGTGTATGTATATGTATATATGTATATATGTATATATGTATGTATGTATGTATGTATGTATGGTTGTATGGTTGTATGGTTGTACGCATGTATGGTTGAACGTATGTATGGCTGTATGTCTGTATGTATGTATGTATGTACGTACGTATGTATGTATGTTTGTTTGTCTGTATGTTTGTTTGTTTGTATGTATGTATGTATGTATGTATGTATGTATGTTCTGCACGTGCTCCCAGGTATGCATGTGTGTGTGCGCGCGCGCGGGGGCGTGCAGGCGTGCGTGGGTGGGTGGGTGCGTGCGTGCGTGCGTGGGTGGGTGAGTGGGTGGGTGGGGGTGGGTGGGGGTGGGTGGGTGTGTGTGGGTGGGTGGGTAGGTGGGTGGTGTGTGTGTGTGTGTCTTTGTTTGTGTGTTCGTAAAAGTTCGTGTGTGTGTGTGTGTTTGTGTTTGTGTTTGTGTTTGTGTGTGTGCGTGCCATGCGACGTTATGCTATGTTGTGTTATAGAATAAATGTCATGTGCCAGCTTGTTTGCCCATGAGTCGATCGTCTGCTCTTGTGGTATGTCGGTGTGCCGAGAAGGCCCAGGAAAACCCTTGTAACCACAACTCGGCGGAAGCATGGTCGTCTGTGAATCTTGTGACTTGGGTCCGAATGCCTATGCTCCTGGAAGTGCCGCTGCTGCCGTGATGCGCTCTTGCGGTTAGACCCAATATTCGACTCCTTTTCGGCTTTGCACAGATAGTGATAAAATAGTTCTGGGGGCAGCCAACTTGTCTCCTTCATGTGTGTGTACTGTCGAGCTAGACAGCGTACATTCTGGGCATTGGAATATAGGATCCCATGCGTTCCTGCCCTGCTGCAACACCTTGTACCAAGCCCGATGGAACCCAAAAAACATCCCAGGCTCGCTCAAAGCAGCATTGGAAGACTGTGAAGCCTGGCTTCAGGCACTCGAGGCCATCCACAGTTCCGAGCGTTTGAGGGCCGTTGGGATTTTGAACAGCAGAACAAAGAGGGAAGAGAGTTCGTTGCTTACTGAAAGACTAGGACCGTTCGCCACAACAAGCGAGAGTCAATTTTTTTTAAAGCATGCTCGTCGCTGTGAGGTGCAGAAAGTCGAAGCTTCCAGGCACGACGCAAGCACGGTGCCCCGTGACCGCGAAAAGATTGTGATCCTTTTCTGCCGGAGCTTCCAAACGTTTCATCCTGCAGGGGCTCGGGCATTTTGATTCGCACCTGTTTGGTGATGCGAGTGTCTGAAGAATTAGGGCTCCCCTGGTCAAGAATCGTTTTGAAACAAGGGGCGTGGAGCCCGCAACAACCCTAACCCTAAACCTACCCCGAAGCCCCGAGCCGTAAACAAAAATCCGATAAAGTTGGAACGAAACAGAGAAGACTACCTAGCATGGCCTTCTTGTGCAAGGATGGCACGCGCAGAAACGAGGCATGTACGAAACCCTTAACTAAACCCACCTCGCATCCTCTCGCCCGAGACCCGAAACCCGAAAATCAATCTCTTAAGCAGTGGACCCTGAACCTCAAACCCCATAGACCCTAAGACGACACTAAACGATCGCGCTCCATGGCCGAATTCCCGAGGCTACCTCCGAGATTCGTGCGGACTGTACAGCCCCTCGGAGTTTCATCTGTTCAAACACTGATCACTATAAATATTTATATTATGCAGACTCAGAACATGTAGTATAGTACATCTATGATCATCTATGCATAAAATACAAATACGGCCAAATCTAATTCATCATACTTTTGCAGTATCTTACTTGCTACTTGCTTGCGCTACCCGCTTTTGGAGTCGAGGGTTTCGGGTTCCCTGAACATGATAGACTCAGCATGGGGCGGCGGCGAAAGACCGATGCAACAAGGTTTCTGGGATTTAGGATTTGGGGTTCGGGCTCAAGCTAGCAGTGGAGCCCTCGAGCCCCGCAGCCCAGCATATTACGCTGTGCAACATCATCATCCCTCTTGAACTCGGATCATGGCACGAGTCTCAAGCGGTTGAAGGTGATCCAGATCTTGGAGTTTTAAAGTTTTTGCTTGCAAATTCTGAAATCCGTCTCTGGTGGCTTTTGACCCTGTTCAAGGCCCCTGCACCACTAGACTCTACGACTCCTGCAGATAGCAGGTTTTTTGTTTTTATTCTAATTTCTACATCTCAGCTTGTACCCCGAAACCGTCATTGCTCGAGTTGCTTTCGGTTCTGAGGTCCTGTACTTCCAGCTTAGTCCGGGGCTGAGGCGACTCGATCTGACGGAGAAGGAGGTGAAAGCTCTAGAGATTCCTGGTTGCAAGAGACACGGTCTAGGGGCTGTAGGGTGTAGAGAGACACCCAACCCCAAGACCCAAACCGCAAGCCAGTGAAACCTGAACAATCTCGGTCTGCTGAAGAATGAAGATAGATTTGCAACATTTTGAAATGACTGTAAGTCTAAATACATACGCACCAACCACACAGAAAGTGTGCAGTATGCAGTCCAGAGTAGCTTGCCGAAGTTTCACCGTCCATGCACATCTGTCCTTCGAAGTCGACTTTGGGATGTGTAGATGAGGCTTGGGGTCTCGGTGTCAGAAGACCTTAGAGTATAGTGTCCCCCCCGCTCTACTGTCAAGATGGGTAGCATCTGTAACTCTGTACAGCGCGTTTGGACTAGAAAGTGAGCCAAGAAAGAGTGCCTGGTTTGGCCCACGGTGTTGAAAGGAATAGTGCGATACAGCTCCGCCTGCAAAACAAGGATTTTTTTGCTAGCTGCGCGCATAGTAATTGTTCAACGGAGCACGGAAACGCGAGGTAGTTCTTACAACCAAGGTACCAAACCAGTTGAAACTTTTAAACACCTAGACACGATTTGGCCCCGGATATGGCCAAGCATATCTTGGTGCTGCAATGTCTCCCTGAGTGGGTCCGAGAAGTGAAGTTCGTGATGGAGCTGGCCGAGTACACCAAGCTCAGCCCGAGTAGCTTTGTGGCAGTTACAGGTTGCCGATTTTGCCTTAGTTTGCCCTATAATCCCGAGACCTTCGTTCGCTAAAACATCGCTCAACCCTAAAGCCATGAACCTCAAAATTGGCCCGACCCTGGCCCCTCAGCCCCTGAACCCTAAAGCACCGAACCCGAACCCCAAAGACCTTAAATTTCCAAGGCCCGGGTTTGAGTTCAAGACAGTACCGCATCACAGGCTTTGAGGAGAGACAACAGTGTAGCAAGACCCTACCTGCGAAGCTCCGCCTCGTGCACAGGCTTCGATGAGGGACAACGTAGAAATTCAACCCAGTCGTTTCGATGCCTACATGTACCAAACATGTACCACAGACCGGAATTTAAGGCGGATCTTCCCCCCCCCGGAGAAATGTTTGTTCTCGGATGCAAGCTGGGAGCGGTCTCCTGCAAAGGAGGCTACAGAAGCCATTGCTCTAAGTGTTTTCCTTGCTGTCTTCGGTTTTTGTTTGATGTGTCGTGTCGCCTGTCGCACTCCAGATTTCCAAACATGCATACGCAAGCAAGGCGAGTTGCTCCACTTCGCCTCCAAAAGCCGGAAGCGCCGCAAGCAGGGGCTGATCGCAGAGGCCATGGCATTGAAGACTACATTTCCTACATTACACACTCTGCAGGTGTTGCAACCCCCTCTCTGGCGCAGAAGATGAGTTGCTTTGGGGAAAAGCATGGTGAGGCACCCGCGGATTCCAACTTCTACTAATATTCTAAATTACCCGAAGCTGTTCAAAAGCCCCGGACCCGAGTGCTGCTTGCCTGGCCTGCCTCGGAGCCTGCAAGCCCCGGAAGCTGGATGTAACCACGAGCCTTGATCCTTATCTTAAAGCGCAGTCATGTGAACTCACGCCTTGCAAGGTCTCCGTGGGGTTTTTGGCCCTGTCGGACGTGGACAGGCAGCAGAGGGTCTCTTGATTGGTTCAAGGGGTCTTCTTCAGCTAGCTCGCAGCTTTGCAGACGTTGAGATATACAAGTCTTCGAACCGGTTTCATGGGTAGTTGCAATGTGCGAATACAACCCTACTCGTAAGATCAGTCTCGTGCTAGTTTTGACTTGAAGCTCTAAGCTTTATATGACTTTGTAACCTTTCTCGTTATTTGTAGCGCCTGCAGGTACGCCCTAATCCCTACAAGACGAGCATTTCCGATGCCTCTTAAAATTCCATACAAACTCCTGCAAGCTAGATAGAGGTACTTAGAAGAAACCTGGTAAAGCCTCAGAAGACCTCACAAAAATAGGCCTAATAGAGTCCCAGCAGAGTGCGAGCCGCCAGGAACGTCGATGACGAGCCGCGCGGCACGCTGGCATTGCTCAGCCCGGAGGTTCCAAATTCCGCGTTTAGGGCTTTAGGGTTTAGGGTCCCTTTTTTGGGGGGTCTTGTGCACAGCAAAATATTCAACACATTGCTGCCCAAACCCTTAAGCAAAAACCCTCAACCCCGAACACAATCAAGCCTTGCATCAGCCTAAACCCTCAAGGGACCCTCAACCCTGTCAACCCAACAAGACCCCAAACCTGCACCAGCCAGGCTGCAAAAGCTTTGACGGGCGGCGAGCTGTCAGTCGCGGAGCACCTCTGGGTATTTTTTCTTTTAGAGGCTGTTTTTCAGGTTCTTTGCTCGTTTGATATCTTCGGGCTTAGGGTCTAGGGGATTTGTTTGGGGTTCACATTTCAGGCAGGAGAGGGCTCTGGGAGTTTAGGCGTTTGGGGGTTTGTTTGTAGTGAGTTCCGTTTTGGGGTTTAGACACCCTGTGGCTAGGTATCACTTGGGTCGTAAGGTTCGGCCTAGCCATGTGCAGGGTTCGCAAGGTTTTTTCCAGGGAAAACGGAGGTGTTGGCGTCAGGGTTCGTGCGAAGCTATCGACTACTTTCCCTTGCCATGAAACTGGTGGTGGTGAGGAAGTTCATACAGTTCCAATGTGACCCCGAGCTACCAAGATTTCGCTTTACGGTAAATAACCGGCACCAACTTAAACTCCCAAGCCGTCGAGTTGCATGACCAGCTCTCGAAAGTCCGGGCCCAATGTACCCCCAAAATACTCCAAACCCTATAGAATCTTTACATCGTCAGAGGTGGAAGGCCCTTTGAAAGACTCTTCTGACCGTCAGGAGCTCCTCAAAGTTGATGAGTCGTCTGCCTTGGCGGAGGCTTTACACGAGGAAGGTGCCGCAGCAGCAGGGGTTTAGATTGTTTGAGGGCAGGGTGTGGGGCTTCAGGGCGTAGTATAATTCAGCCGTCGTCAGAGATCGGGAGGCAAAAAAGGTTGAAGGTACAAGTTCTGCGGCAATCTGCACTGTTGGTTAACATGTTAGCATGCGCCCGAGCCGCTAAAACTTGAGGTTTCGCTTGGAAGGTTTTGGCCCAGGGCCTAGAGGAATTTTGGCTTGGGGTCATTGAGACTCATCGTGCGGCTGTGGGTTGCGGAAGGATGGGAGTAGACCATGAGGTTGCGTGCGGAGGGGGGGGGGTTGTTCGGGGCCTTGGGTTTTTCGGCATGGTTTGCTGTTCAGAGCTTATGGGTGGTACACCAAACAAGCCGTTTTGGAGGTCAGCAAAAAGCATGGCATGCACAACTTCAGCAACAGGACTTATCATGCGATAGAGAAGCTTGGCTGAGGATGGGGGAGGATCACGAGAAATAAGGATATCCCGGGAGGCCTCACCACGCACCCTGCGGCCGAGAAGGCGAGGGGTCCTCGGGTCTGACCTGGCCAGGAGGCCCTGGTAAAGGTGAGGTGTCCGGTTTTTTTTGAGCCTTAGCTTTCCTTGTGCCCAAGTTCGCAGCCTGGCCGAAGTGTCCATCAGTAACGCAGAACACTCGCT
>CAJNJA010009558.1:0-14728 GCA_905231915.1 Symbiodinium necroappetens | reverse complement strand
GAGGTGTGGCTGTGCCCGGACGGGGATGGTTTGATTTCGGTGGTGAAGTGCCATGCAGCGCGCGCCTGCGTGTAGGAACAAGCTTAAGCGGTTGGCCGGGCCGCATTCCGGCTCGACCGCACCGCATGTCGACTTCCCCCTCGCACCTGGCCTCGCCGTGTCTGGTCATGGCTTCTTCTGGTGAGCCTTTTTTCTGCGGCTGCCGCTGCAGCTATTGATTTGGGCCTCACTTGGGCGCCCATGGGTGTCTACATCGCACGGCAATGCCTATGTAGGTGGAAGAATCCGCGACTGGCGGGATGGGGGAATCAGAGCCCTCGCCGTTGTCGGGTGCAGGATTCCGAAGCCCCCGCGCTTCCTCATTCCCGCCAGCAGTCGTCCACAAGCAGCCCGGCGAGGCGTTCCGCCTACATTCGGAAGTGTCGCGCCAACGCCTGGCGTTTCCTTTGCCGGACCAGCCCCCTCCTATTGTCCCTTCATGGCGGTGTCCTGGCAGGAGGCTGCCCAGCTGGAGCTGGACATCGCCAATGGGATTGTGGTTCCGCCACGCGTCTTCACTCATGGCGTCATCCTGCGGACACTGTCTTCCAAAAGCGCCCCCACCACTTGACCGGAGTACCTTAAACGCAATGCCAGGCGCGACTCTGGCCCGTCTCGGCGGGCGAGCCGCATGATCAGCACAAGTGCGACGTGTGCAAGGAGCCACTGAGCGGCAGTTTTTCGACCTCGGCGGCTTCTACATCTTCGTCGGCCGCCCTCGCCTTAAGGGCGGCGAGGCTTGCCCTTTTGTGGGCGTTGATATCAGACAGATAAGTAAGGCGCTGATCGGTCTCCGCCCCGCCTCTCCTTTCTCAGGGTGTCGTCCGGTGTCGCCCTATCGCCATGGCTGCCTCCACCTCCGTCCGCCGGGGATCGACCTGTGGAGGATGCGCCCTNNCCCCCCCCCCCCCCCCCGAAAAGGCCATGGAATCGTTTGCGGGCTTTTAGAGGGTGCGCTCTTCTGTCTCAGCTGCTGACCTCAAGGTCTTCGGCGTCCCGCCTTCGTGGCGTTCTTCCCAAAGGGAGAACAGTCCGTCACGCAGCTTTGGACAAGCGGCAAAAAGAAGCTGAGAGCATGGACTTGGATCCGTTGGTCGTGGCCAAGCTTTGGACCTGCTCCTCTGAGAGGCTGAGAGGGAAACACCGGTCCAGCTCGCCTAGCAAAGGTGGGTGAAGGCTTCGCCGGCTTATGCCGGCTTTGTTTTACCGGAATGCCCACGGCCGCCTTTGAGGTGTGCAGAGGCGGCACCCTGGCCCTCGCTTTTTCGCTGCGCAAATACCGCCCCAACTTTCAAGTGTTCCTCTTTTTCCTCGGCTTTGACACCGGAGATGGCGGATGCAAAGGCCTGCCGCAGTTATCCTCTTGAAGCAAGAGCCCTCCTTTTGTAGCAACAACTTTCAATTTCTTCCCTCCCTCGCCTCCGTTTTTTCCTCCGCCAGTGTCGCAACCTCTTGCTGCTGCCGCGGCAAGAGGCCGTACCTGCGGGCGGTGGGCAACAGCTCCGCTGTTTTTCAGTGAAACCGCGATTGAATCGGGAGGCGCACCGCGGTGCAGCTTCAGAAAGCCTACCGCCCGCGGATGAGTTTAGGCTTCCTTTCGCAGGGAGACTTTTGGCCGTGGAATTGTACAATAGCTGTCGTCCAACCGACTGCTGCTTCGGTCACACAAAGGACGGCTTTTGGCGTCCAATGGGTTTGTCGTGCATAGTGAGCATACATGCATGCAAAACATACTTAGATCGACGTTACTTTGAACGCTGTGTTCACGTAGCGTTTTTGCTTCCCGCACAGCAGTTTTGGGAGGCGCATTGCAGTGCAGCTTCACAAAGCCAACCACCCGCATTTCACAGGGAGACGTTTGGCCCTAGTGGATACAACAAGATGTTGTCCAACCATGTCACACTGATCTCGACCTTTGCCTCGGTCGAGATCAGGGTGACGCAAAAGGATCGCGGCTTTTGGCGTTCAAAATTAGTTACAATTATAAGGGGATTTAGGGAGCCAAGCATGCGGGAGCAGCAGTGTCTCGCGGTCGGAGCCAGATCAGCAGGTGTTTCGATAGCCTAGACGTTCCAAGCAGAGTTTTGGTGGGGGCCTGATTTCTGAGAGATGCCCAGCTGAATGACCCGAAAGGTATGCTCCGGTTCCTCCTCCTGTGAAGTACGCAGCTCGCTGACCTTCATACTCGTATTTCGACCACCGAATTTGAAACGGCACCTCGGCATGATAGAAACCAAGAAATGACGATGCCTGAGCGCACGGCTGGAGGACTATTTGTGCAACAGATTTGTGATCGCGAATTCGAGCCTTGGCTTCGCTCAGTGTGGGGTGGTTATGTGGTCGGCTGCCCGTCTCAAGCACTTGAAAAGCTCAGGGGCCATCACGCCCAGTGGAATCCGCTCTCAACTTGATTCAGAGCTGCGGCACGTCGATAATTTTTCATTCGAGGCTGAGTCAGGGCGCCCATGATTTCCCAGTTGATCTACAGTATGTGTACCCCGCATGGAAGGGCTGTGTGCTTCTAGATTCTGTCCCTGCCACAGCACTCGAAGCCACGGTCCTTGTTTGCGCCCATCTGGTCGAAAAGCTGGGCTAGGCCGGCGCAGGCCGAGACCCTGGCACAACTAGCTTCGGGTTACTGATCGAGGATGCCCTGACGCCCACCAGTGGCGTGGGTGCTGTGTCAGCCTCTCACAGAACGTGGGACACCGTATGCAATGCAGTAGGTATCCGTAGGGTTTGAGCGGGGCTTGGCAATCAGTGGCGACATGTGGCGACACATCGTAGCTGGCACAGCAGGGGCATCTCCAAGACCCTCCGCCACGATGCGAGAGTCTTCCTGAGCCACTCGCAACGGCTAAGGCTTAGGGATTGAAGCCGTCTACGATCTGCTGGGTGCATGGCTTGGGAAGGCTTCGGCCATCCTCAGATCCTTGTACTCAGGCGCTGAGTCTTCGTCTAAGAAAAGAGTGCATCACGGGATCCATGTCAAAGTCGCGGATGCATCGGAGTTGTTCGGGACCGCAGGCAATGATGAAACGAGTGTGCGGATGCCGCTGCACGAATATTGGGCTCTGAGGCATCAGGACCCTTGGTGTGTGGACATGCAGCAACTCACAAACGCCGAAGGGCCAACACAACATCTCTTCAGTGCCGATCAGATAGACAGAGATGGTGTCTCCGAATGATTCAGAGATCCTTTTCAGCACGGATCCGATTTTCATTTGTCAGCAAAGCTGTTCGATGTCTTTCTTTGCCTTCGATGGCATTTTGACCTTGCCGAGGCTTGGTTTCATTGATGTCGTATCTTATATGCAAGGCTCGAACTCGGTTGCAACTACACCTCGTGTGGCGAAACCCCGAATCGAGAGGCTCACAGCCTGCAAAGGAAAAGTGCCTCTCCATGCGGCAAGAGCAGACCCGCCAAAGCGTTATATACCATTGCTTGTACCTTGCCGTACTTTGAAGCCGCATGTCTTCCTGGATGTCTCGGCCTAAGCATCAGTCGGAGCTATGAGAATAGCAGGCAAACAAACGGAGTGGAGTGTGGGCCGTCGAACGCATCTTACAAGTCTTGCAAGCAGTCAGAGCTGTTGGATCCTGTGCACGGCAAGGAAGCCCATGGCGCGAAGTGAGGTAAAGTCATCATGCTGGGCAACCACCGTGAGATAGTATGGTCGTGAGGACAAGGGCTTTGATTGCCGCAAGTTTCGTATTTAGTTGTGTCGTTGCTGATGGCGCACCTCAGGACTTACTGGGCCACTACTATAGGAAGACCTCTTGTGGAGTAGCTGCCCGGAACCTCAAAGAACGTGGCCTCGTCAGCGCAGTACCCCCTTCACGACTTCAAGAGCTTGAGCATATCTTAGCAGTCTGAAGAGTACAAGGAGAATCCTGTTTGCTAGGATTCTGGTGGGGAGCGGGGGTCCTTACTTGAAAGAATCCTGCCACAGTAGAGCTGCATGAACCGACGAGCATTGAGTTTAAGTTTCGGGTGCTTGCTCAAGGCTTGTTTCTAGTGGGGCAAGTCCTGACAAGTCCCTCGTGCTCCGCGGTTCATGTCATTTTTGAAGGCTTGTCTTGTTTGGCTTCGCCAAGTTGCCACTGAAGACTTGCTTATGACTTTGCCGGTGGCAGACGACTGAGCTGGAACGCCCTTGAGCCTGGAATTGCTGAGCGGCCTGTCATGGTGTAATTCAACGTTTAACTATTGATCCAACACGGACTTCGTCTCCTGTCGAGGTAGCAATGGTAGCACAGCTCAGGGAGCCAAGGCTCAAGAAGCAACCTCACCCGAAAAAGCCCGGACGCCCGGCCACGCAGAATTCTAAATCGCAGCGGACCTGGTGGGAGCTTCCTGTTGCTGGCAGTTTCTGCAGCCCTGAATGACACGACTCATCCTTCGAGGTTTCAGGCAGGGGAGCCTCGGGCCTAGGGCCGACTGTACATAGGGCTTCTGCGCCGAGCCATGTGGAGGTTCCGAAGAGCTCGGAGCGGCACGCTCTGCATCTTTGCGGCTGTGCTGCTAGAGGCAGCCAGGCATGGGATGGGTTTCGGTGGCGCGAACCTCTTCGTCGTGCCGCCGACCCTGAAGGAGTCGGTCTCTCAAACGCTTCTCTGCTGCAGATTTGGCAATCGGCGATGCGACTGGCACACATGCTGCTTTACTCACAACACCAAGGTCCACCGACTCGTCTACAGCAGCAACGACAGCCAATTTGGCAAAAAACATCGTGGGGGCTGGGGTGCTTTCCCTGCCATCCGGAGCAGCGAAAGTTGTGGATGCAGCCTCGAGCTCTGGCGTTGGTAGTCACGACACGATCGTTACAGCCCTGGTGCTCCTGTACGTGGTCTTCGGGGCTCTGAACGCCTACGGTTTCTATCTCATTGGCGAGGTGTGTGAGCGCACCGGGGCTCGCACATACCAAGAGGCCCATAAGTTGTTATTTGCCTGTTGACCACGCTCGTACCAGTAGTTTGCTCGCGATCTTTTGGAAAGTCCCTAGGGCACGTTGTAATTGCAGGCATGGACGAAGACGCTCGGAAGTCGGTTCGCATGGATGCCAAGCGCCGCATCAGTCATCTGCAGCTTCACGGGGATGGTCGCATGCATCGCAGTGCTCGGAGACACAGCCTCTCAGATATTGACATCAATGGGCCAGGACATGATGCCGAAGGAGATCTTGGTCGGAGGGATCTCATCCCTTGTCCTGTTTCCTTTGTGCTTGCTGCCATCGTTGTCACCTTTGGCTTTCGCATCGGTTCTGGGGCTGCTGGGAGTCACTGTACTCTCTTTGGTGATGCTTCTGCGCTGGTTTGACGGGTCCTACGAGCTGGGAGGTAGCTTCTACAGTGATGCCAAGACGACCCTCGACTTGCTGACGAAGACACAGGCTCCATCAGCCCAATCTCCGGACGACCTCTTGTTCCAGCAAGTCTGCATCTTCGCAGCGATCCTCTCCAACGCTTTCTCGGCGCACTTCAATGCCCCTGCTATCTTCAACGAGCTGGAGCCGCAACCAGACCTTAGAGGCAGCAGCCGTCTCCCCCAGCTGGCCAAAGTAACCACAATGGCCTTTGCCTTGTCAGGCCCGGGCTCCGTGGGAGCATGTGTGAGAGTGTATACTTGGGCGGCTGTGAGGCTTCATCTTCTGGGCCATCACCATGGCAGGAGTTGAAACTTTTGGCCCGCAAGCAGGTAGGGCTTATCGGAGCGAAGATTATCGACGTTGTGCCTGCTCTGCACCCCTGTATAGATGCCTCCATCCTCAACAGCTACTCTGCTGCTGATCCCCTGGTTGCCGTGGCACGGGTGGGCCATGCTCTCAGCTCGGGGTTGTGCGAGCTGCACCAAGCGAGTCTTTAAATGCCGCGGCCGTGTCTGAGAGCTCTGTCGCAGTGTGAGAGGCCTTGGTCTTTGCGTCCTCTTTGAGTTCCCACTTCTCGAGCGCTGCTTCCGCCAGACGGCGGTGGAAGTCCTCAGCCTGCCAAAATGGGTCGAGCAGCACGTGTCTCTGCTGAGGTTGGCGACGGGCCCTCACACGGTATATCTTGTCGTCACTGAGACTGAGTCAGACTGAGTCTGAGTCTGAGTCTGAGGCGCTGACGGTTGCAAGCTCCATTGGCCTCTCCGTGGCCCTGGCGTTCCTTCCGGGCTTCGGCTTGGACAAAACCTCGGCCTTGGGAGGGGCCCTCGGGGCGGCTCGGGCTCGCAAGCAGACCGTGCCCCAGGAGCCGAGAATTCGACGGGGAGCGCTCGTGGCAGAATTTCCTCAGGCATCCTTGCTCATCTACATCGCCCCTGCATTGATGGCCCTTAACCTCAGCCCGGCGAAGTCACGTCAAGGAAGCGCAGCTGTGAGGTTCTTCAGATTCAGACTTGCAAGAAAGGAAGTCCCATGAGGACTCAGCTAGAGATTTCAAAGATTATAGCAACATGAATTTTTGTCAGGTTGATTGGTCCGGGAGCCGTGATACAAGCGTGTTTTTAAATTCCTTGAATACAGGGTACAACACCCCTTTCCCTGGCAACTTCCAATGCTCAACTGCAGCTGGCCTCATTGCTGTCGCTCCTGCTCCGGCGGTCGCACCGTTGCCGCCACAGCGGCACTGTCCTTTTGACTTCGGACCACGCAAGCAGGAGCTTCAATGACATTAAGCCCATGCAAACCAGCTGAAAGCTTCGACATCCTGAGTCTAGACCTCAGCCGCCCAGTGTCGATGAGCTTTGTTTCCCCCCCTTCGAGACCTCCTCGTCCGCCACGGCCGCTCCCAGACTTGCTGTGCTGTTCTGCTGCTAGGGCTAGGACTGCTAGGACCGCCGCCGATGCCGCGACAAGTCATGCTGCTGTAGACTATAGTCAGTCATGGCCGCAATATGCCCCACCACTCTTTGCGGACGAGCTTTCGCCCGGCCTTCTCAAGAACGCTTTGCTTGGGTTGGACCTGGACTAGGCGTCCAGGATTGAACAAGCTCCAGTACGTAGCATGTGACCACAGCATGGTGACCAGGATATCCGGGAGCAGCGACTGACCTGCGCGAAGTGCCAGGCCTGCGACAGAGGAAATGCATCGGAGTGGCCAGCATGTGTCAGTTACTGCCACCTGCCCCTCCATGCCCTGCGTATGGCCTCCGTTCTAAGTTGAGGCCAGGAAGCTCTGCTTCGAGGCGTTGCAGGCCGGGGAGTGTAAGGGGGGGTTCCCTTTGACCGAAGCAAAGCGACTTTGACCAGGCTTGGGCTCTCTCCTTGGAGGCTTTGGCGTGGCAGAGTCCATGCAGGTATAGTAGACTTAGTAGACTTAGTGGAGTGTAGAAGTAAAATCAGTGCCCCGTCCACCGACTCCACTCCAGCTTAAGACAAAAGCTTAGGTGAAGAACTTAGCGAGGCTCCCCCGCCTAGACAGGATTGAAAATTGGTGCAGGGAGCTCAAATTTGTTTGTCAGCCCTTTGCACCTTTGCAGAATTCGCGAATTTTCTTTGTGGGGTCTTGCCGACCCTATTTTCCACGTCACGCCCTCGTCCAATGATCACTTGGGTTGCTTGACTGCTCTTGTGCGCTCAGGCTGAGCACGGTACAGCTTTTGTAGTGCTTGTGCCATTAGGACTCAAGCTATGCGAAGCTTCGATAAGAACTCAGGGAAGGGAATTTTCAGCAGAGCCTGATGAACCAGATGGACGCCACGCGCAGCAGTGTATGCGTGCGCTTGATGTATGTCCAGATGCAGCACACAGTGGACGAGAAGTGAAGACGATATGTTGGAAGGCGGCGCGCATCTTCCATTTGCGCTGATAGAGCCTTCTACTGGGCAATTCTTGGCTTTTTCGATGTCGCGAATTCGGGTGGGAGAGCCACGGACAAAGTTTTGTAATTAGTCAACTGCCATGAACTGCCAGCATTTCCCAGGCTTTTGCCTTCCCTGCTTCCTTTATCTTCATGCAGGTGGAGAGGAACTTTTACACAACGGTTTGAATGCAACTCGGAAACCGAGCATAATCTTCATCGTGGGACGCAGTCCGCAGCAAAGCGGTGGACTGAGTCAGGAAGGCCACGGTGACGCCCATGGTGAGGCCCACGGCTAAGCGGTCGTGCCCAAAGAGCTCAAGAGACTGTGCAGATGAACACTTCCGAAGACAGCGAGCTCGAAAAGGAGAGCCGACCAAATTCTGCCAAGATATCTGGCATTTACAGAAGTGAAGCTGCAAACTTTGCCTTGTCCGGATCTGGTGCAGAGATGTGATTGCGGTCGGGCTCGCAAGGAGTGATAGCTAAACGGTTCGTGGATGGCGACGGTTACAGCACGACGGTTACCGGTTTGGACGGAGAGTGTATCTGGTCCAGAGGTGAGTGAGGCCCGTTGGAATCGACAGCTTCCTCGACATTGTTCCCGGGCCTCTTTCGAGGTGTAATTATGTACTCTGGAGATAGATCAATACTGCAAGTTTAGGCGGCCGCATGCCTGATTGCGGTTCTTCAAGATTGCTATTCGCCCCCAAGGCACGAGGATTTGTCCTCAGGCGGAAAGAGATTGCTGATTTCATCGGATTGTGAGAGAGGAAGCTGTGAGTGTGCGCTTGAAGAAATTGAAGAGAAGCTTGAGAAAGAGATTCATGTCAAGAATAGGAAGAAGAGGAGGATTGCTGAGGAACGAGAAAAGATTGAAGGAACAAGGATCATCTACAGGAACCAGGGTACTGAACAGGTCATTGCAAAGGAATTCACGGAGAACCGGAAGATGATTTGTCGACTGCTTGCACAAGTGATGAGAATGAAGAGACGAATTGTGGCCACTCAGTTGAACATTGTATCGAGTGTTCACTGCATCATTGCGAGGTTAAGATCGAGGAGACAGGTATGATTGAGAAAACTGAGGAGGAAGTGACCGTCGAAGATAGAGAATTTGAGAAACGAGAAGATTTCAAGGATGAGACTCCGGAGATTGCTTGTGAGCTTAGCGAACATCGTATTGTAGACATTTTCTGTCATCGGTCAGATGAGAGCCTCTTGGTGTCGCGCCCTTCTGCACGTGATACACATTGTTCGGCGAATGATTGCCCTCGGGCTTCTGACCGTTGTCAGTCATGCAGTTCATTAGTCATTGTGTCATTCACCGTATTCATCCGTGTCTTATTTGAAGTCTGACGCGGATTGCGAAGCTGGAAGTCGGACATCTAATGTGCTCATTGCCGACCGTGATGATTTTGTCTCGACTGTTTCACGTGTCACTGAGTGTATTCTGTTGCACTGGCCAAGCGACAGGACACGACATGAGAGAGTCACATTGCCTAAGGTATGTGGCCGTCGTGGAGCAAAATTGCTTGTCTCAATTGTTTCACTTATTGCCTTTGCCATCATTCTTGTGTTGCTGGCATTCCGCTCAGACCTCACAGTTTGCTGTGGACTCATTGATTACTCTGCAGGTGTTGACAGGACTGACAGTCCGAATGTTCGATTGAGTGCTCCTTCTTTGAGTAGAGCACCTGAAAATATTGACAATCCGTCCTGCTGCGTGCGTAGAGTTCTTTTCGATTGCAGTTTGCATCAAGACCGACGTCATTGTTCCGTTTCCGATTATCACCGTGTCGGTTTGTCAAGAACGGTTGACATGTCTTGCCATCTCGTATTGGTTAGGTTGTCCGTGATTGATCTTTCTTGCCTACATCGCACGTTGTACCACGAAGGTTGTACACTCATTGCACACATGAAAGAGCGACGTTCTGTGGTTTGTCCTCCACATGAGATTGGTGACAGAGTGCTTGATCCTTGTTGCAACTTCTTTTTCATTGGTCAGAGATTGAGCTTGTTGCTCTTGGAGATTCGCTTGTTATTGATGGTTGAGGCATGGAATTCCATCCAGACCATTGGAACTCCACTTCTGCGGGAGTTACCGTTTCCATGGTTCATATTGACTATCTCTTTATTGCACCATGTTGACCTTGGCGAGTCGAGCATTTATATGCCTCCAAATGAACACATCACAGTGCAGCACGAGATTGAGAGTATCCCTCTCTCCGTTCCCTCTCTGTCCCTTGCCAACTTATTGCCTCTTCGTGTTGGTGTGATCGACTGTGAGGATCATTGGCTTCTTGCAATTGCTCGGTCGTCGCCTACTTCAGATGGATTGTTTTGCACTGCGAGGTCCTTGTTGCATTGCGCATTCCTCAGCGGCCTCCAGAAGTCACATTGCTTGAAGATTGCATTGGCATGTACTATTGGCGTTCACTTGTCACTTCTTGTCTTGTCTCGTCTCTCTGTACGTACAACTTCACTATTGAGAACCACTGTTCTGTTTTGTTCTTTCCTATGATTTCCTTTCGCACGTTACCCTTTTTCCCTCTCTTTTATTGTTTTTTGTGCCATTGTCCTTCTTGCCTCGAGGTCTCTTCGGTCGTTGGCGTCCCCAGCCGAGGGACCGAGATTGATGATGCTGCTGAGATTCCTGTTTCTTTGAGTCCTGTTTCTTTTTGGTCTTTGTGGCCTTCTTACATTGGTTCTTCTCAACAACTTTCGTTATTGTTTTTCGTTTGTCTCTTTCGTGTTTCTCATTTCGCTTTCGGTCTTTGGACCTTTCCGGGATCATCGGTTACTCTGTTCGGATTGGGATCAGCCGCTTCACTGACCTTATGCGCGTCACTGCACTTGTCATTGGAGTCCTCGGAGTCCTCGGCATTGTGCGTTGTGCGAAACCCGTTGGCTTCCAAGGAGCGAAGCATGTCTTAGTGCTAGAGTTGCAGGAGTTGCGAGACTTTACATTGTTGGACATTTCATCACTTGACGGTGGTATTCTTGATTGTCTCGCTGGCATCCTTGATTGTCCTATGAACCATTGTCCGGTGAACTGGTGTGCGTTGATTGACGCTGGCGTTGTACGCTTCGTCGACATCTTTGCCTGTCCATTGCACAGGTTCTTCTTGGCTGACGTTGGCATTGCTAGCCTCAGATTCTGCAGCACAATTGGCGCTGTGAGAGCCTACTACACCAGGAACGTCCATTTCACGACTGCGTCTCATTGGTCTAAGTGGCATTACTTGGTTCGTCGATTTCCGTCTTCGGTGGAATACGGCATTCCTGGATTGCGTGATTTTGTGTTTCTGGACTTGACGTGTCATTCAGTGATGAACCTTGATTGGATTGATGCTTCTTTGCATCCAAGGCTAAATTGCATCAGTCAAAATGATGACACAACATCTCAGCATCTGGTTGTCACGATTGTACGTCTGTTCGACACCAACGACTTCGTGGCAGTTGCTCGGGACGATCTCACCTTGACCATTGCGCACTTGATTACTCGAGTTTCATTGATCCTGCTTGAAAGGACACAACATTATGTATCATTGCTCAAGTCTTCATTGGGCGTATTCTCTTTGTCTTCTGACAGTCTCCGACTATGTTCCTTTTTCACGTGACATTGCAGTTTGTGACTTGATGAGACAATTGTGCGGACACGTCCCGGCCACACACACCCCGTCACGGCAAACCAGTCTGTTTGATACCGAACAACACGTGGCAACCTCATAGTTTCCGTGACTTATGGCCGTGGCGGCAGCCTGGGTTTTTATGCATAAACTGCGTGGCAGCGGCTTGTTTTCCGCGTCCGAAAGCGATAAAAATCATATTTCTTATGCCGACAAACACATTGCAACCACACCACCAGTTTCATACCCGAAGGGCGTGACAGCAGCATTGTTTTCGTGCGCCAGGGCGTGGCCACAGCTTGGTTTTCCCGCCCGAAATCCATACAAAGACAGGATTTTCATCCTGAGAAATCACGTGGCAGTTTCATCATTCTCATACCCGACGGGCGTGGCGACAGCACGGTTATTGTGCACAAAAAGACGTGGCAACAGCTTGTTTTTTCACACACGAAACATGTGACAGCATGTTGCGTTTCCAGACCACAAGTCCTGAGCATTCTTGTTTGAAGAGAACATCGTAGAGCCCCGGCCCTAACATACAGCCCTCCTCGCGCCGCCATGGGCGCCGCTTGCCGATGCCAGCACGTGCCAGGGCCTCAGTGCATCGCGGTGGTGGGGGCCACTGGCCATCAAGGTGGCGCGGTGGTGCAGGCGCTTGTAGCCAAGGGCGTGAGTGTGGTGGTTGCGATCACGCGAAACCCGTACTCCAAGAAGGCCCAGGAGCTTAAAACCACTTTGCGCAGGGTGGAGCTGCGTAAGGGAGACCTCAGCAACCAGAAGTCGTTGGAGGCAGCGTTCAGCGGTTGTGATGGGGCGTTCGTGCTTGGGACTGACAACAGGACCACGGGCCACTGGAAATATGAGAACATGAAGAAGCAGTACGAGAACTGTGCTGCGGCCTTGAAGTGCATTGATGGCATGAAACATGTGGTGATCTCGGCGACGGAGTTCCTCCCTGCGCAGGAAGTCTTCAATGGCAAGGGCTTGCCCATCACGTACGTGCACACGGGCTTGAGTGTGCGCTGACGTCCCGGCCAATTTCGCTGAGATCGCAAACTTCTGCCAGTTTTTCGGGAACCAGGAGGCCAAGGACCACATCTTGGCCACAAGGGACATAAATATCTGTCGAGAGCTCGCCGGTGGAAAGCTGGCGGACCCGGTGGAAGAGCTCAGGGATATGCATCAGGGCGTGTCGCAGGCCGGCAACTTCAAGTTCCGGCGTGTCATTGGGGCGCTGGGGGCGTCTGGCAAGCAAGGTCTTGCGGTTGTGTGCTCACTTTCGCAGTTTGGTAAGCGCAGCGTGATTGCGCTGGTCCGAGACGATCGCTCGTCGGTGGCCCAGGAGCTTGCCAAGATGCCAAGAGTCGAGGTGCGCAAAATCCAGGACATGACCCACGGGGGACATGAGGGCGCAATGGAGGCGTTCAAAGGATGCGACGCGGCGTTCGTGAACGCTGCTGACCCGAAGGACCCCGGAAAAGTGGTCGTGATGCACCAAAAGATCGCTGCTGGCTTGACTCAACTCGGTACCATGAAGCATGTGGTGATGTCAACGATGGAAGAGGTAAGAAAACACCCTAAGATGGCTGATGTTCCGGTGATCCCGATCGAGCAGTACGATCTGGCTCCCAATGACATGAAGGCGCCCATGTTGGACGCAAAGGCCAACGCTCAGCAAAGGTTCTTCGCTAACAAGCCGGCCTTGCCCACGACCTTCGTGTACCCCAGCCCCTACATTGAGCAAGGCTTGATTTGGCCCTCTGGCAAAAAAGACCCTGTCGTCTTCGAATGGCCTTTGGGGGTTGGACCAATCCCATGGACTGTTTTGAAGGATTTTGGGCAGGTAGTGGCGGGCATTTTCGATGATCCGTCCATGGCCACGCGTCGTTCCACTGCAGCGCAAAGGAGCTGGCCAAACACATGTCGACCGCAACAGGGAAGGAGTTTGTGTACCAGCCCCTTGACTATGAGACTTGGATGGCTGGGCCCGGTAAAGCCCACCCTTTGCTCGCGGGGTTCATAAACTCTTGCAAATTCCTCGCGGAGGCCAAGGATGACGTGCTGGCCTTGCGCGACTTGAAGCGTTGTGAACAGCTCGGCGGTCGGCGGACTGAGCCCGTGTTGGCTTTCAAGCAGTCGCCCCCCATATAGCTTCAGTGATGGTTCTCGTAGGTGTCTCTGCGATCCTCTTCCAAATCAGATGTTCTGCCTTTGCCAAAGGTGGGGGCATGGGACTCTTCGGCCTGCCCGTTTTTCATGCAGCTGTCCGAGAGCACGGCTGCAAGACGAGAGTGCGAGGGGACGTGAAGCGTCGCCCAGGTCAAAAGCTGACCGCGGCGGTTTCTGAGAGTGTGATGTATCGTTCGTGTTCGTGTGTTGCTGCAGAGTACAACGGTATATTCGGTTCCACCGCCCGAGATGGCATTGGTCTGCAGGGCTTGGCCGTGCCGTCTGGAGGTGTGGCATCTCACCATCGTGAATTTGTCTGCCACGTGTTGCAAGGACGTTCTTGGCACCTTATTAGTTGTGTCTACCTGCCCCAAAGCCCTCCCGGCCCCTTCAACCCTTTTCCATTGCGTGGAAGCCCCCCACAAGCCTAAACCCTAAAGCCCGAAAGGCCCGAAAGTCTTAAGCCCCAAAGCCCCAAAGCCTTAAACCCTAAACCTTAAAGCACCTCAAAGCATAAACCACCCTGAACCCTGAACCGTACGCCTTCATATAGGATATTCGGAACTTCGGGCTTCTAAACAGTGTACATCTATTTCAATGCCCAGGCCAGGGCAGTCGGTCCTCAGGCACGAAGCCGTATCTTGCGGCCCTGATGCAGCTGCTATCGGCATGCTCGACAGCTTGATGCGTAGTCCACCTGCATTATATGCGCCCCGCTCCTCTTTGCTTGCTGCTCGCTTGCCTGGGCCGTCTTGGGCTCCAGAGGGAATTCGCGGACCCTGCGGGGTGGTAGTGGCACAGGCAGTTGCCCTGAGGGCCAGTGCCTGCGGCAGACCAGAGCCAGGCTTTGTGCATGCCGAGTTCGAGCATGCGTGCTTCTGCGTGCCGTTCGAGCACGGTCCCTGGCAAGGTCGACGATCCTCTGGCACGCTGGAGGCCACTGCGAAAGGACCAACTAACCGGCACTAGAGGGGCCTTGCGTGCGCCTTGTGAGGATTTTAGGGTCAGCGAGCTGGTGTCTCCAGAGCCGCGTTGGGAATGACAGAGGCCCGGCTGGGGGATGTCCGGGACCTGCGTAGGCATTTAGGCTCGGCGCTGGTTGCAAC
>CAJNJA010009557.1:0-14729 GCA_905231915.1 Symbiodinium necroappetens | reverse complement strand
TGGCAAAGTCCCGTAGATAACCCTAAAACCCTAAAGCCCTAAAACCCTAAAACCCTAAATCCCTAAATCCCTAAAACCCTAAACCCTAAACCCTAAACCCTAAAGCCTAAAACCCTAAAGCCCTAAGCTCTAAAACCCTCCATTAGGGGCCTTCAGGAACCCTATAATTCATATCCTCCAAGCCCTCATAGTACCCTTATAGTACCCTTGTAGTACCCCCTAGAGATCCCTTAAAGGGACCCCTAAACCCCTATTCATGCCTCAAGGAGAGCCCAGATTCGGCGTTCAGCTTCTTCTTCTTCTCCTCTGGGTCCGCCTGGGCTCTGGGAAAAGGCTCCAGAAGCCTTACGGCCCGCCCGTTGCGGCTTAGGGGGGTTCTGGGGGTTTAGGGTTTTAGGGGTTTAGGGTTTTGGGGCTTTAGGGTTTTAGGGTTTAGGGGGTTCCGGAGTTTAGGCTTTCGAGCTTTTCAGGTTTAGGGGTTGAGGCAGGGTTTCAGCCCTAGTTGGGTGCGTATACCCAGAGAGCCCCATACCCCTCAATTAAGGAATATAACCTAAATCATAATAGTTAAGGCCCCTATAGTTTAAGGTATATACTCCTTAATCCCCTTACAGAAACCCTTATAGATCCCTTTAAGGAACTCTTTTAAGGGTATATATGCCTTATTCTGGAGTTTAAGGTGTATATTCCTTATTTAAGGGGTATGGGGCTCTCTGGATACTACGGGGCAACGGAGCGGCCACGCTGGGAACTTCATAGGAGCTTAAACTTGTTGCTTATCTCGGCTAGCTGAACCCTGTAAACCCCAGGGTTACTGGGTTTTCCTTACAACGGATTCGATTTAAGTCACCACAAAAAGGAAACCCTATTAATTCGCTGTAGCTCCCTATTTATGGTAACTTAAATAGAATTCCGGCACTAAACCCGAAACCCTGAAGCCCTCAACCCTAAACCCCTAAACCCTAAAGCCTAAAAGCCCTAAAGCCCCAAATCCCTGAACCCTAAACCGCAGGGTTACGGGTCCGGTTGAGGGCTCAGAGTTTCCCGGGGCCAGGCTCAGTGTTGGAGCCATGAGAGCCAGGGTTTGCTGCATTCACCAGCCTTCCAGCGTTTAGTTTAGGGTTTAGGGGTTCTTGGGTTCGGGGTTTGGGCTGTAGGGTTCTTGGGTTTGGGGTTTGGGGTGTAGGGTTCTTGGGTTTGGGGTTTGGGGTTCTAGGGTTTAGGGTTTAAGGGTTTCCTTGGGCTTCCGAAGCCTGAAAGGCAAGTTTAAGGCTTAGGGTTCAGGGTAGCTTTAGTCAGCTGCTCCCAAGCCCTAACCTTAGCATCACCTGAACCCTAAATCCTAAACCCTGAACCCTGAACCCTAAACCCTGAACCCTAAACCCTGAACCCTGAACCCTAAACCCTAAACCCTGAACCCCAAACCCTAAACGGCTGAAAGAATTGACGTCAGCGCTGGGCCCTGTAACCCTCAACCCTGAGCCCTGAACTTAACCCTCCCCCCCTCCCCCCCAAACCCAAACCTCTACCTGGGACCCTATAAAACCAAGCTTTTTAGGGATCCTTATTGTGATTTCTTTATTTAAGTCCTTAAAAAAGATGATTTAATATTTACATAAGTCCTTAAAAAGAATAGGTTAAATGGGGTTCAGGTAATCCGTACCCCCAGCCCCGCCCCCCAGCCCTCTCTTAAAGAGAGCCACGCTGGTCAGAACGTACCAGCCGAAATCCCCAGGGCGGCCGCTGGCGATGTCGGAGCCCGCCCCACGGGAGACCTGGTTTTCACGGTTTTGGGGTCTTTGGATTTTCGGGTGTGGGTATAATAATGATAATAATAGTAATACTAGTAATCATAGCAATAATAATAGTCTTCATAGTAATAGTAATACTAATAGGCATAGTAATAATCGTCTTCATAGAACTAATAGTAATAGTGGTAACATTAGGTAGGTTTGCGTCTTGTGGGGGGGGGGGTTCAGCAGGCTCTTCTTGACTCATGCGGGTGATGATAGAAATCCTGCATTACCTTCAGGACCCTAAAATATGGGAATCATGGAAAAAATCCTTACGATAGGTTAACCGCAGAATTTCCATCCTAAACCCTAAACCTAATCTAAAACCCTAAACCCTAAAACCCTAAAAACCCGAAAACCCTAAGGCCCTATATTATCAGCCGTAGATTCTGTCACGGGAGTTTCATCAGAGGAGCTCTCCGGGGCTCAGGAGCTCGGGCTTTAAAGAGCTGGGGTCTTGTTAAGGGATTTAGGGGTTTAGGGATTTAGGGTTTGGGGTTTAGGGATGTAGGGCAAGTTTAGGGTTTAGGGTTTTAGGGTTTAGGGATATAGGGTATCGGGTTTAGGGTTTGAGCGTCTAGGGTTTAGGGTTGAGGGTTTTATTTTAAGTTATCATAATAGGGAAACCAGCTTGTTTACTATAGATCCCTAATTTGGTAACTTTAGTTAAATCCTTTAAAAGGGCTTCTTGTTAAGGGATTTGTGTTTGAATTACCAGGATAGGGATCTATAGTAAATTATATGTAGGTTTTCCTGATTATGGTAACTGAAACCAAATCCCCTAACAAGAACCCAGATGATAACTTACCCCTTGCCTAGTTGCCCTAGTTCCTACAACTTGGTTCCTAAGCCTCTTACACGTCGGCTAAATTAATAAATCCCCTGAACAAGAACCCAGAAGACTCCCTGGTTCTTAGTAGGGAATGGGGGGAATGGGTTATTGGGACTACTTTTAGGGACCTTAAGGGACTATCATAGGGATCCGTTCCCCCCTTTCCCTACTAAGAACCAGGGAGTTATTAAGGCCCCTAAACCTTACGCCCTAATGAAACCCTAAACCCTCAACCCTATACTATTGGCCCTACATTCCCTACTAAGAACCAGGGAGCCGAGGGCCTACATCTTCGAGCACCTTAAAACCATACTCTACTCGTCCGGCCTCTAGGGGATTTTAAGGGTTGAGCTCTGGGATTGTATAGGCATGAAAAACACGCACCAAAACGTACTCTAAGATTAGGATACCCCTACATAGTTACGACAACACCCCCCTGAAACCTCACCCGACCTCCGCGTTCTACAATTGCATAGACCCCAACTAACCCCTAACCCCTAAATCCTAAGCCCTAAACCCGAAACCCTTCAACCAAGAAACCTGCACTCCCTCCCTTCAACCCTAGCGCCCTGACGACTGCACCACCTCAACCTCGCAAAACTCTTTAGACCCACATAGGAGCCCGTGAAAAAATCTACATGCACCCTAAATCCCTATGTGCCAATCACCTTCCCCCGGCCCCTCGGATTCAACCGTAAACTTCCGATTATTGTACCTTGGCCCTACTCAACCCTACACCCTAAACCTTAAACCTTTCAAACCAATCTGCCAAAGACCCCTCTGAGGTTCCTATATGATAACGCCCCCCATCCCTAAACCCTTTCGGGTAGAGTCTCCTTAGAGCGCCCTGTTCAATCCCTACAAGAAACCTTGCAATCCCCATCAGGGGCTCATGTGCCAGAAATCCTGAAACCCAAACCCCTGTTCTTCCTGCATCTCCTACCTTCTGGTTCTTAGTAGGGAATGGGGGAATGGGTTAAATTGGAACTACTATAGGGGGGTCCTTCAAGGGACTACCATAGGGATCCATTGCCCCATTCCCTACGAAGAACCAGGAAGTCCTAAACCCCAAAGCCCTCAACCCCTAAACTCGAAACCCCTAAACCCCTAAACTCTAAACCCCTAAACCCCACTAAGAACCCAGGGGAGCCTACCTCTTATAGTAGGATATATAAGCCCCAAAAAGGTTAAAGGTTACGGACTCAGCCCCTAGCCTACTTTGGGACTACTATAGGGGACCTTAAGCGGCTATCCTATAGGGGAGCTTAAGGGACTATCCTACAGGGGACCTTAGGGGACTATCATAGGGATCCCTTGCCCCTTTCCCCCCTAAGGGAGCCGACCATATCAAGCCCCTATATAACCCCAAGGGTCCCTTTAAGGCCCTACTAACAGGGAGCCGACCTCGCACCAGCCCATGTAGAAGAGGATCTGCGTCCAACCACCTCCCGGCACCTTGGAGAGCCTCGGCGCTTCTAGGGACCGCTTTTTTTTGTTGGGTTTAGGGTTTAGGCGGGTTTAGGGTTTGGGGGGCGGCTAAGGTTTTTTTTTAGGTCTTTAGGAGGGGGGTGCCCTGGTTTTTCCAAGACTCTTATGGGGTGTATGAGGCGTTCTGTTGGGCTTCTTAGGATGTGGCTACTTGCTTCAGCTTTTCATTATCCTTGAATGTCTAGATAGAGTCTAGTTGGAGGTTCATGGGTAGTTATAAGTGGGGTTATAAGTAGGGTAACCATAGTTATAACCCAAATTAGGGGACTTATAACTCCACTTATAACTAACCATGAACCTCCAAGTAGTGTTCGCCCTGGCTATCCAGAAAGCCCTCTTAGCCCTCTTAAATCAAGCTCGACACGAATCCTATTCCAAGCCTTGATCAGGACCGAAAAACCGTTACTTTCTAAGGGCAGGAATACAAAATAGGGCTCTTTAGGATTTCATGTCTGTGTCGGTCCTCTACAATTATCGCTTCTGCGATTGCTGCTATTGCCCGGGCAGTCTCTTACCGGTAACTCCTTACTGCTCGTCTTCATCCACTGGCGGCTAATTCAATTCGGTAGCTTTCCGACAACCCACAAATCGAAAGAACCCTAAACCCTAAACTCTCAAAGCCCTAAACCCTAAACAAACCCTACCCTAAGCCCCTAAACCCCTCAACAAGAACCCTATGAGTATCCAAATTCCTGGTTGACACAAGAAGCACACGTGACTCTAACGCTCTAGTATCAGTCGCAACCTAGTTGCTGAACCATGCCCATGCAGGGGAAACCTTAAAGCATAACTCTGCAAATCTTATAGAACCCTTGCAAAACTGTGTAGCACTAGTCTGAAACCTTTCAAACGGTGAAGCCCTATAAAAGCCACCCAAAATCTCGCAGCCCCAAACATCGAGTTCCTACACATCCCAAGCCCTCGCAAAAAACTAAGCCCCTCGAAACCCTAAAGCCCCTGAAACACGCTTTAGGGTTTAGGGTTCAGGGTTCAGGGGCTTACGCTTCAGGGCTCATGAATCCCTTGGCCAACCCTGTTTTTGGGGCGCCTAAAGCTCCCGTACCCAGAGCGCCCAATACCCCTTAAGTAAGGACTGTTTCCTTAAATTATAGGGGGCTTAAATCATAAAATGATTTAAGGTATTTATTCCTTAATTAAGTGGCCCCTTGCGCTCTCTGGGTAAGTCCTTGAGAGAAAAAAATAATATAGTAGGAATATATAAGGTTAAAGGTCACCTACTCAGCCCCAAAGCAATGCAGCCCGTGATTCGCTGCGAGGCCGTTGGGGACATCGGCGAATTTCAGGCCCATGCCTCTAAGACCGAGTCAGAAGGCTACTCAGGGTTTAGGGTTCTTAGGGGTCTAGGGCTCTTAGGGTTCTTAGGGTTTAGGGGTCCTGGGGTTCTTAGGGTTCTTAGGGTTTAGGGCTCTTAGGGTTTAGGGTTTTGGGGTCTAGGGTTCTTAGGGTTCTTAGGTCTAGGGTTTAGGGTTCTTAGGGTTTCGGGGTCTAGGGTTTAGGGGTCTAGGGTTTAGGGTTCTTAGGGTTTAGGGTTGATGTCTTTTTTCTTTGAAGGGGGGGGGTGCGGTCTCCGTAATGCAGGGGCCTCAATAATTACAATAGGTTTTTTTTTTGGGGGGGGGGGATAATTATACTATAGTTATAAGAAGGAACCCCCAAAAAGAGTGTTGGTAATTTTTTCAGGCCCCATTTTTGCGGGTTTTGGAGACTTTGGGGGTGGGAGGTTTAGGGTTTGTGGGCTTAGGGGTTCTGCATGCGCCTTAAAGCCTTGGAGGGCGGATGGGCTTTGGCTCTGGGCTTGGGGGATGCAGAATACTTGGAAGTGCGAAGCCGCAAACTTAGCAATTCGGCTTTGGAGCAGAGCTCTGATACAGTTAGACGTACATGGGTAGTTCTCTAAATTCGGGCCCCTTTTTAGATCCCAAATAGAGTGCGGCACCCTTATAAACGGGACCCGAAAGGTACCCGAGTTGAGAGAACTACCCACATACAAGACGTGAAAGCCTAGCTATTGTGACCCTGGTTCCCGCCAAAGGAAGAAGCTTGCAATGCAATTCACCGACATGCTGAACCCGAATTCCTTCTTCCCTCCATGTTGTACTACTACTACTACTACTACTACCACCACCACCACCACCACCACGACTACTACTACTACTACTGCTACTACTACTGCTGCTACTGCTGCTGCTACTGCTTTCAAGTCGTCGAATCTGTGCAGGATTTCGAGTGGTGAGATTTGCCGGTTTGGGCTGCTCAGGAAGAGTTTCGATTTCGAGGATCCACTTGAAAATGGCTGTAGAGCTCCATGCCAAGGGGCCTATGCAATTGCTGTTGCGCTTAATTCATAATTCTGTTGTTGCTGCTGCTGATTGCTGCTGATCTTCTTGCTTCTCTTCTTCTGCGTGCTCTGACTTTGACCCTTGCTGTCCAGACTTCACGTTGGTGTTGTTGTTGTTGTGGCAGCTAAGAAAGTATTGACTGTTGTCGCCATCCTCGTCATCGTCGTCGTCGTCGTCGTAGTAGTAGTAGTAGCAGTAGCAGTTGCAGCAGCAGCAGTGGTAGTAGTGGTAGTAGTAGCGGTAGCAGTAGCAGCAGTGGTAGTAGTGGTAGTAGTAGCCAGCAGTAGTAGTAGCAGCAGGAGGGGAGAGAAACGGCAAATGGGTAGTTGGAGCAGCAGCTGACATTTTGGAAGACGAAGAAACAATCTAGCACGGGTCCTGCAAACAATGCCAGCAAGACAACTCCCGACTATGCGTGAGCTGGATAGAAGCAGTAACATCGGAAGGACACAGAAGACCTACAACAGAATCGCAGGCAACCAGGTGACAGCTTCCGTCGTCACGAACATGGTCTGTAACAGCCATAGGGCTCATGACACTCACGGCACGCTCCAAGCCCAGAATCCCAAACTCCCAAACCGAAAACATAGAATCCCCAAAACCACCACTTCTAAGCCTAATGAAAGGGCCTTGATAATTAGAACAGGGTTTTGGGGCATATTATGCCATAATCATAATACCGAACCCCCCACAATAGTACTGGTAATCATTTAGGCAGCCTATGTTAAGCCCCTGATTCTCCGAGGCACTTGGGGAAAGATATCCGGGGAACTTCCCGGCGATCTCCGGGGTGATGTAACCCATCCTGGTTCCCGGTTGGGGCCATCTTAAAAATGATCATTTTTTATCCTTATTAGGATTATTAGGGTTTCATTATAACACAAATGTAAAATTGTAGCCAACAAGGACCCAGCATCGTAGCCAGCATTGCGATGCGCCCGTGCTTCAGCTCCACGGAGCGCCTGGGGCTCAGAGAACGAACATTTTAGGGTTTAGGGTTTAGGGGTTTAGGGTATTACTAGAAAGATGCTGCTTGTCATTTAATACCTGCTTCTTGGTGTTACCGATGCATGGTCAAGGAACCTCACTCAGCGCCTGAGTCGATTCTAGACTGCTGTCAGTTTATGGGGGACCTGCTCGGATACCGCAGAGGCAAGCGAAGCTGAGAGAACGTGCAGCTTGCGACAGCAGAGGCACTTCCGAGCACACAAGCACACTCACAAGAACTGCGACAACGAACATATGGGTAGTTCTCTAAATTAGGGTCCCTTTTAGGTCCGTACTATATTGGGGACCTAGGAAGGGACCCTAATCAGAGAACTACCCATATCGGAGTGGAGAAAACGCCAGGGAACCTGAGCCACAAGGGCGCATGGTATGGTCTTGCAAAGTCCAAGCCTGGGGAATTCTCTATGCATCATGGACAGCCTCGATTTTGAACTCCGAAGTCGCAACTGTCGCAGCGCACACCTGACACCAACCTCAAAGTTCAAGACCACGTTTGACATGTAAACAGGGACAGACTGACACAGTCGCAAGAAGCCATTTCGCAAGAGGCCATTTGCGTAATGCAGTAGTTAGCCGTTAGCTGGTGTAGCAAGCGAACTGCTGAAAACCAGTAGCAGGCCGCTGCCCAAAACCCTAAACCTACAACCCTTAAAGCCCAAGCTTCTCGGAAGCCAAGCCAACCACCCTAAACCCTAAACCCCTAAACCTCTACACTCCTGCACCCTGAAAGCCCCGGACCCTAAACTCCGCAAAACCCGGAGGTCACCGACACCTTAACGCCCTGAAGCCTGAAAGCCTCAACTCACGACCTCTGCACCCCAAGAACCTTAACACCCTGTAAACCCCTCGAAAAAGAAGATTGGCCCTCAAAGCCCTCTGAAAAATCCTCGCAAAACCTTCCCCCCCACAAAGGACACTATAGATTATCCAAAAGTGGTCTACTTTGTACTGGGTTGCCTTGTAGCCCCTTTCAGGGCAAAGTTCAAGCCTACTGGGGTCCTAAACCCTAAACCCTAACCTGAACGACGCAGGGCCTGCGCATGAAGGCCTCCACATCGCCGTCCCTGGCAAGGCCCAGTGGATCCCAAAATCCGACCGGAGCTTGCACACCGAGCTCCTTGGTAATGCAAGGTGCGGGGGTTTTCGCATTGGAGTTTACGGTTAATGAGTTATTGGAACTACTATAGGAGACTTCAAGGGACTATCATAGGGATCCATTCCCCCATTCCCTACTAAGAACCAGGGAGTCTTTTGGGGTTTAGGGTTTAGGAAACCCTAAACCCTAAAACCCTAAACCGTTAGGCTTTTGGGTTCTCAAGACCTTCGTGAACATAGAAACTGAACAAACCGCCAACTGTACTATCCGAGCCTTGTAGAACCCTTATCAAAACGCCCGAACTTTGAACCCCCCAACCCTCCATCAATACTTACTAATATTATTTTTTAGGGCTCCTTACTACAAGCTTATTATCATTTTACCCCGAAACCCGATTCTAATCACCCTAAAACCTCAGAACCCTAGAGCCCTAAAACCCTAAAAACCCCAAACAGCCCCAACAAAAAGCTTAAAAAAACACCCAAACACCCCAAAAGCCCTTGAAACCAACACAAACCTCTGTGGCCAGCCGGGGCTCTGATTCGAAGGCTCGGAGTGCGGTGAACTTCGTCGAGACGGAGGGCGCCTTTCGCACCTGGCTTGAGGGGCTTTCATGTCTTCTTATTGGTTGTGTTTAGGGTTTAGGGCTCAGGGTTTAGGGCTTAGGGTTTAGGACTTTTAGGGATTAGGGCTTGGGGTTCAGGGCTTAGGCTTTAGGGCTTAGGGTTTAGGGCTTTTAGGGTTTAGGGTTCAGGGTTTAGGGAAGCGCACTTTTTTACCTTGCTCACCTGGCTCCAAGGATTTATCGGTTTAGGGTGTATAGGTTTTGCTATGGTTTAAGTAACGGGCTCCTTGTTTCCAAACTGCAAGAGTTTGGGGTTTAGGGTTTCAGGGTTTGGGCTTTAGGGCTTTTGATAATAAGGTTTACAGGGTCCCGTGCTTGAAACGAAGCACCGTTCGAGGCTTTAGGGGCTTAGGCGTTTAGGCTTCACGGTTGGTTGTAGGGGCCCGGCAGTTGTGCAACATACGGTTTCCAAGTGATATAAACGCCTTCATAACCAGAATAGGGTTTTGGGGGTTCCTTATTATGATTACAGTATAAGGGGCCCCGCAACCCTATTGTAATTATTCATGCCCCTACATTATAGCCATAAGGGTTCAAGTTTGTAGTTGCGCACCCTTACACAGAACATGCAAGAGGATTCAAAACAGCCGAGCCCTCGGAAAGTGCAAACCTCATGTGCGACATCCTGAGAAGCGTCGGAGACCGCTGGCTACACAAGCACCTTCACAAAAGGGTTCATGCTTTCCCACAAATGGGGCCTCATAATTTTCTTTTGGCACGCGTTTTTCAAAGATGTTGATACAAGGTTTAAAGGCTGAGTAGCCTTTTAATATGGGATAGGGTTCTATTGGGTGTAGTATCGAGCGGCCCCAGCTACCTGAAAGCTCTTCTCAGGACCAGAGATCCCTAAGCCCTTTTGTAGGGGCCTTAATGATTAGAGTAGCTTTTTTGAGGGGTTTCTTATTATAATTATAGTAATAATATACCCCAAGACCTATTCTAATTATCAAGGCCCCTATATTAAACAGAAGCGCTTTAGCAAGGACGTTGCGAAGTGGAGCCCTTATATGGGCTCCAAACTGACATTGCTACCAAAGGCCACTTCAAGAAACGCCTCAGAGGCCAACCAGACTTGCACTTCAGGGCTCGATAGGGGCCTTAAATATTAGAATAGGGCTTTTGGGGTGCAGTCTACTATAACTGCATGAAGGCTTTTACACCAGTCCTGAACTCTATACCCCGATAGGGTTGTTGAGGACGGAGTAAAGAAGGAAAACCAAACACCCTCAGCCCTGAACGATGCGAACAGAACAGCCGAAGACCAGCCAATACCCTCCCTCAGCGTGGGATAGTAACATAATGTAGGGGCCATAATAATTTGAATAGGGTTCTGGGCTCCTTTATGGTTTTATTATAATAAGGAGCCCTAACAGTAATATTGGCAATTATTTAGGCTTCTATGATTCAAAACCTTAGAGCTTCAGAGCTGGGGTGCCGATGCACGGAACGTGTAAGCGCCTTATTTTCGACCAGCTAAACCTGACACAATCCACCAAACTCCTCCAAGTATATGCTGCAACATCATACAGCCTAGGTTCCTAGACGCAGATCTCGCAAGTATCCACAGGAAATAAGCTCCAAAAAAGGATCCTTCCATTGTATCGGCTACGTTTTTGCTGTTTTCAACAGTTGTATGCTAGTGTAGGGCCTAAATAATTATCCATACTATTTTGGGGCTCCTTACTACAATTACATATAGTGTAGCGGGCCCCAAAACCCTATTCTAATTATTAAGGCCCCTATGTTATCAGGGGCGGATTAAGTCTCGAGCCGGTGCAGGCCGATAAGGTTTCGGCGAGCCTTCACCTGAGTGATAGATCCTGTTGGGGCTAATGTCAGAACATAATAAACTATATATATATACACACACTAGGTTGGCCCCTCAAAGCCTCTGATTCGTAAATAAGACCGTGTTAAACCCAATAAGGGAAAACCCCCAGAAAATAGAAAATGTCCCAAAGCCCTAGACAGTACTTTTAGGATGTACATTACATTACGGTAGACCTTGGGACTCTGAGGAGATGAAGCTTAAGAAAACAACGCATGTACCAAAAGCCGTGTAAGATCCCACAAACCCTGAAAAGACCCCAAACCCTAAACCCCGATCCCGAAACGCTTCAAAACCCTTAAATCCAACCAGTCCAGAAAACACGTATAAAACCTTAGCTGCTGAGTACCCTAGCCGCAAAAAGGTTAACCTTTGAATTATGGTAGGATTATATAAGCCCAAAAAAGTTGTTAAAGGTTACCTACTCAGCTACTAAGAAACCCAACCCTAAACCCTAAACCCTGGGACCCTAAACCCTAAACCCCAAAACCCCAAACCCTCAACCCTAAACCCTTAATCCTAAACCCTGAACCCCAATTGCTTTCTGGCCTGGGTGGCCAGCACCGCCCCTGCGGCCGCCACGCACGCCGCGGCGGGCGCAGCGGTCGTGGATTGCGCGGAAGCCGATCCCCTGGCCCAGAGAGTTCAAGGGGCCCCTTAAATATGGGAAAATATACCTTAAAAGGGTTCCTTAAAGGGATCTATTAGGGTTTCTATAAAGGGAATTAAGGAATGTACCTTAAATCACAATATTGAGGCCCCTATAATTTAAGGTATATTCCTTAATTAAGGGGTATTGGGCTCTCTGGGGGCGGTGCCAGAGACTGAGGGTTAAGGGCACCATGCTAAAGGTACTACACGATATACGGGTGTTATACTGCAAAGGTCCTATACTATAAGGGGTCCTATACTGCACGGGTCCTATATACTATGCGGGTCCTATGCAATACGGGTGCTATGCTATACATGGTTACTATACTAATAAGGGTCCCATAAGGTAATGGACTAAACCCTAAACCCTATAAACCCTATAAACCCTAAACCCTATAAACCCTAAACCCCTAGTGGTACTGTACTAATAAGGGTCCTATAAGGTAATGGACTAAACAAGGGGTTTAGGCTAAACCCTATACACCCAAAACCCTATACCCTAAAAGCCCTATACCCTAAACCCTATATCCTAAACCCTATACCCTAAAATGGACTAAACAAGGGGTTTAGGCTCTGAGAGCTTCAGGGTCTTCGGATTTCAGCGTTTTAACGAGGGGTTTAGGGCTTAGGGATTAGGATTAAGGGTTTTGGGTTTACAGTTTAGGGTTTAAGGTTTAGGGTTTAGGGTTTGGGGTTTGGGGTTTAGGGTTTAGGATTAAGGGTTTGGGATAATTTTTGAAGGGTTATGGGTGGCTAAGCATGCAGCTGGCAGCTACAGGGAACTTCATTTGGGTCATGAGCAGCTCGTGTGGCTATTCCAAACATGGCACCACTTGTTAGGCCGCCCAAAAGAACGGGACCCGAGTAAAAGGACTCTGATAAGGACCTGATAAGGACCTTAGTTTAGAGAAACACCCCCTTACTAAGACCCTGCTCCTTCAACTACTTCTGAAAAGGCTCCCTTACTAAGGTTGCCTACTCCCTGTTAAGGCATACTCCTGCGTTGATGGGACCAACAAAGAAGGAGCAACGCCCACACATGTCTCTGAATAGGATCCTTTTTATAAGGGTTTTGGGACCTAAAATGGCACCCTAATTTAGAGAACGTGCCGTACTACATTTGGGACCTAAAATGGCACCCTAATTTAGAGAACTACCCACAAGCCTCAACACCTGAAGCCTGTCCTACGGTTGATGATATAGACCCTGCATTACCCATGTATAGGGTCCTTAAGGTAAGGCAGGACTTCCATCATCAAGCGTAGGTAGAATCAATCTTGCTTCAAGGGCTCGAGGCAAACAAGCGTTTGGGTTTTAGGGAGAACCCCCCCCGAGCGTCAAACCCATGCGGTACCCTAAACCCCAATACCCCAAAACCCTCAACAAAGCTCCAAAAGCCTTCCCGAGGTCGACTTAAGCTGTGTTTACCATAGAAACCTAAAGCTCAAAGAACGAGTTGGCTTAGGGCTTAGGGTTTAGGGCTTTGGCTTTAGGGTTTCGGGTTTAAGGTTTCAACACACAAAGGTCCACCCAATACCCATCAGGCTTGGCTCTCTTTTGTTCAGGAGCTCCTCGCAAGGAAATGCAAGCAACAACTTAACGACTACCCTAACTGGTTCCCGGTGGGCCATGTTAAAAATGATCACTTTTGTTCTTATTAGGGTTTCATTATAACAAAAAAATAAAATTGCATCCAACAAGGACCCAGCTAGATCCTACTAAACCCCTAACCCCTCGATCCAAAAGTGACGTAAACCCCAAGCCGTTAGTCTTCACCCCAGGCCCTAAACCCTAAACCCTTCATCCCGATCCCTAGACTCCCAACCCTGGAGCCCTCCATCCTAACCCTGGAACCCTTCATCCTAACCCAAGAACCCTTAAAACCTCAGAACCCGGAAACCCTTAGAACCCTTAAAACCCCTAGAACCCTTAGAACCCTTAAAACCCTTAACACCCTTAAAACCCTAGAACCCTTAAAACCCCAGAACCCTTAAAAGCCTAGAACCCTTAGAACCCTAGAACCCTTAGAACCCTAGAACCCTTAGAACCCTCAAAATGCGTAGAACCCTACCAGAACCCTTAAAACCCTGGAACCCCTTAAAACCCTAGAACCCTTAAAACCCTTAGAACGCTAGAACCCTGAAAACCCTTGGAACCCTAGAGCCCTTAGAACCCTAGAACCCCTAGAACCCTAAAAACCCTTAGAACCCTTAGAACCCTAAAAACCCTAGAGCCCCAATAAGCCTAAAACCCTAAAACCCAAAACCCAAAAACCCAAAACCCCAAAATCCTAACCCCTAGAACCCTTAGAACCCTAAAAACCCTTAGAACCCTGAAGAACCGTAGAGCCCCAAAGAGGGGACCGGAGGAGGGCCTCTGCCGGAGCGACGTCGAGGTCGTGGCTCGGTTTGATGTCACGGAAGGCCCGAGGAAGGCAACGCCTTCGGGCACGGTTTGGAATCGACATTGTAGGGTTTAGGGTTTGGGGTTTAGGGTTTAGGGTGTAGGGTTGAGGGTTTAGGGCTTGGGGTTTGACATATTATCGCGCCTCTCCATCGAGAAAGGCCGAGGGAGGGTGTTAAAGTTAGCAGCAGGAAGCACGAATCCCTTTTGAGTTCTTGAGCCACAACGTAGCGTAGGTAATGATATATGGCACAGCTACACAAATACAAGTACTGTAAAAACACCCCCCGCGCATTGTAGCGCAGCGGAGGAGGCGAATGAAGTACAATACGCTACGTGGCGACTGCGACTCGCACTTTGTGCAGAGTGTAAAAGAAATAACTGAGCGCAGAACTACACCTACCCCTACTCAGAGTCCTACCGACCCGTCAGGGTGGTGATGCACAAGGCTGTGGCTGCTGCAAAAGAAGGGACTGAAAAGCAACCAGCACGCCAGTGCGGTGTTCTGCAGAATTAGGAGTTCTGCAAAGGGAAAAGGATCCGCTGTCAGGCGTCCGAACACAAAAGCAAATGGGCGATCAATGCGATCACCTTCCGGTGTCGGACGCTGCAGATCTCGTGCTTTTCAGTACAGGCGGTACCGAA
>CAJNJA010009556.1:0-14729 GCA_905231915.1 Symbiodinium necroappetens | reverse complement strand
AATACCAGTAAATAATCATGAAAGCGATGAAGACACAATACTAATAAATTGATTAGTGGATTAATTAGTACCACCACCTCCACTACTACTACTACTACTACTACGACGACGACGACGACCACTACTACTACTATTATTTGTTGTTGTTACTGCTGCAAAACTTTGCACATCTACAGACCAGACAACCCGACGCTTTGTGGCGAGCATCGGCATCGCTCCCTAAGAACTCCAGCTTCTTCTCGGCCAGCCAGAGCCTGAGCTGGAAAGCAACCCAAGACATGCACAGCAGTTGTGGCAAAATGCAGGCACCACAGTTGTAGTGTTATGAAATCAGCATCCATGCAAGAGCCATGACCCTCGACTTGTGCGTCGAACAGCCGCCAGGATGCCTTTCGAACACATTTCGCCAACCCGCATGGACCCCAAGCACTTGGCCCTCAAGTCCTTGCAGCAACACCTGCCCTCGAAGGGGTCCATGATAAGATTGTCGAACATTGCTCCCAGCACAATGTTGACGCAACAACCTATACTGGGTCACTTGACACGACGCCTGAACTCAATGCAACGTGCTAACTCTCGACGAGAGGACGCTTGGCGGGTGCAGAATCGGAGCTTTGCGCCCACACTGGGGCTGGAGACAAGAAGACCATCAAATCGAAAAGACTTTCGGGTAGGTTGTACGACATTCTGTGGTTCGATAAGGGTTGCGAGCATGTGCGAGCTTTCAGGCCAGGAGACCCATGTTTGGCATAGCCACAGGCCACTCCACTTTTTGGGTCTTTACCACCTAAGCTGCAAGGCTTCTTCCCAAGACTCTCCGATACTGTGGCGCTTGTTCAAACGAACTCACTGCAGTCTCTAGAGCCACAGCCTACAGTGGACCTACCATCCCTATATGTTAAGCCTGTAAGCGCACCCAGCGGCAGCCCAAAAAACGGTCCTCGCTTATCTGATCATCGGTGACCTGAGATCCAGAGTTCTGAGTGCATATGAGGCATATGAGTGTTGTGCTGTGCGTTGTTGCGCGCCATTCATTCTTCGCCTGATGTCTGGCTTGAGGAATTTAGGGCATGTCTCAAACATGAGTATGCCCACTCGGAGGCTGGCGAGAAGTCAGCGACTTCACCGATTTGCAGACAAGTCGCGCGCGACTTCCAGGGAAAGCCGAGAATCTCCTTCCCAGCCTGATACGTGCGACTGGGCGGCTCAAGGGTTCTGATTTTCAGAGGACGGGTCCGACCCCAGTTACAGGATATAATATAGGAGCTTTTCAACATCAACCCTCAGATGGATCTCCTGGTTTGGTGTCTTCTGAGGATCCATCTAACAGGGTGAAGCAGCCAAGCCCATACCGAAGAACGAAACTCGCAAACTAGCGCTTGATCGAAAGAAAAACTGACGCTCTGTTAGGTCCAAGCGTCCCGAATGTCCACGTCACTGGCCAAGCCTTCTATGGTGGTCCCGCCCTGGATTCGTCTCGGATTCATTTTCCGACTGTGGGTTTGGAGTCCTGGACCTGTTGCTTGAGGGTCAAGGCTGGGCTGGGCGTCAGTCATAAGACCTCCAACTTCAGATCCTCATGAAGGCAACTGGCCGGCAGCCTCACAAGAATGACATAAGTATAACTATTCATAACAAAGGAGTTCCTGCAACACAATGCAGTTGTTGCTTTACGTGGTCGGTAACCAGATCTAGCACACAGTATGCACGCCAGCTCATGCTTCAGCCAGTCCTGCGTCACTGCTACCATTATTCTTGTATTACCATTTGTTAGTTGTCGTTGTTACCATCCTTGTAAGTTGTATCTGTAAATAACAGTGTAAACTTTTATGTTACTGTTATTCGGATTCTACTCAGCATTATGAGAGCGGTTCTTTGAGACATTGGACGGAAAAGTGGGAAGGAGAGCTTGAGTAGAACCGTGAAAATTGTGTGAGCGGCATGTCAGAAGTATAGGAGGAGCAGCCAGGGGTTTAGGGTTTAGGGTCTAGCCCGGGGCCCGCTTGCACTTACCGTTCCCTCGATTGAGGGACGCAGGCATTTTCGGAGGGAGTGAAAGAATGAAAGTAGAAGATTGAGGGGGCCGGCCGGATCCTGCATGGGCTCCTATCACACTCCTGTTCACACTTGTCTCAGACAGACGCTGGCATTTTTCCCGCCTACCACTGAAACTGTCGTGGTGCTGCTTTCCCATGCTCAAACTTCTGCTCTCCCTTCGGTTCGCTTTCGCTTGTACTTTCTCACAACTCTTATGCTGGTTGCCAATGTTTGCCAGGCAGCAACACTCCAATTGCTCTTTCTACGACACTATGGCTGTCGCCGCTGCTGCTGCCGCGACTTTTGCTGCAGCCAAAACTACACTACTACCGCGTCTACCACTCGAAGATATGTAACAGTGTAACAAAGACAGCGACCACGACCCGCTGCCGCCACTACCAACCGCACGGTCGCGACTTCGACGAGTGCTACGACTGCTACTGCAAGCGCTTCACACCGGCATGTAGACTGAGAATGGCGGCAACGGTGAAAACAACTGCCGACAAGCTTCGTGCTGAAAGTCCTGGATGTACCTCGGCTGGCTGAATGCAATGATGCTGCTGCTTCCGCGGCTGTTTTTTTTGTTGTTTGGGAGGGGGGGGGTGTTGATGATGGTGTTGATTACGACGATGGCGATATGATGACGACGACGATGATGATGGTGATGATGATGATTACAATGACAGTGGCAACGATGATAAGGATGTTGATTACCATGGCGACCTTGATGTTGATGGGCCGTGAACGATAGTCGCAGTTACCATGATAATAATCACGACCGGTCTTTGCTGCACTTATGACTTGCGTTATCATGGCTGTCCTGCACAGAACACCCTCTCTGAGATCTACCGGATGGACTCCCGCCCGGGCTTCTTCCGCTCGACGGCTTGTTGGGTGAAAGGTGTCGAGTCCCCTTTGCCAGGGTGCAAGGACGGCTGCCAGCCGGTGGACACTTTCATCCCCGGGGGCGCGCACAGCTGCTGGAAAGCCTTGAGCAGCACATAGGAACCTCCCACAAGTCGGCAGATGTGCAAAGAGCCTGCTTCCTGAGAACCGATCCTGAACGCAAACAGACCGTCAAAAAGCTTGCACCAGTGTGCTGTGCAGCCACCACCCCCGATATACTACGAGTATCAGTGAATCAAGATAAGGAACGGTAGCATTGCTAGTTCAGCACATTGTAGCTTGAATCAAGATTCACTCTGTTGAGCACGGTCTTCTGTGCATAGCTTCACAGCTTCCAGCGGAACTTTCATACACTGCTAACGTGCCTTCTCTCATGCTGCAATCGATGGTCGCAGCAGTCGGACAAGGCAGGGTGGCGGGACATGCGAACTCGGTCGGGTATCTCTTGCTGTTTCTCTGAAGCTGCTTAGCAGCTGCTGATGGCACAAAGAGTACAGAATCCTTGCTAGATGTCACTGTCTGTGTGTCTGTGTGTGTGTGCACGTGTGTTTCTGTTGGGGGCATCTTGCAATCGTTGGGGTTCCGCAATTTCAGTTGGAATGCTGGCTGTAAACCCCGTCTGTCTGTCTAGCATTGTGCAGTCATTGGCACAGCGCATTGCATGCCAGCAAGACCCTTTGGCTCATGCTCCTGCCGGGCATTCCCGAACAAAAGCTTGAGAAACACCAGCAATCGAATGTCGGCTAAGGAGGCATCCACCAGAAAAGCATGCAGCATACTAGTCGGACGAGCCCGTCTGCGGTCGAAGTTGCGCCACCATGCACAGCAGGTGGGGTTGCAACGAAACTTCAAGATATCGACCCCAAACCCTGAACCCTGGAGTCGCACCGAGGCCGGAGCATAATTACAGAAGGATGTCTGTTTCAGTGGCGAGCGATTCCGGGCGATGCCACCCTGCCAGGACAATAATGCTAAGAATAGCAAACAGTTGCAGAAATAAATGGGAGCATCCATCAAGATGGAAAAGATAAGACTCAACATAATCTGATGGGAACAGTAGTCATCGTAACACGGAAACAACAATTAAATATTAGTAGCAACAATAGCGTCACACAGCTTTATGCTGCGCAAGAGTTGCACACGTCCCAGTGGTCCAAAGTCAGTGGGGTTGCTGAGCCTGGGTGCTCGTCTCGTTTCCGGTCCTTGGCAGTGCGAGGAACGAGATGATGGCAAGCTGCTCAAACACAAAGCCCATAGATCTGCCGAGAACTCCACAAGGGACAGATTTACAGCAGTGGAGCAACACAAACAGCTTGTCGCGGAGAGTGGGGCGCCAGAGCGTCTGACCTGTATGAGCCCTAAACCTACACCGCTTTGAGGAAAGCACCCATCCACGTCGCCCACCGACAGTGCCAGGCAGCCGAGGACGTCCGGCACCGGGGGGTGTGCAGGGACCTCACTGCTCAGAGTGGGTCGAGTCTTTCGGCTTCAAGGGTTTTAGGAGTTTGTGCTTCGGCTCTTTGGGGTGGATTCAGGCTTGAGGATTTTTGGGCTCTAGCGATGTCGGGTTTTTCTTTGTGGTTCCAGGGTCTGTACCTTCTCCCTGCATGTTCTCTTCGAGCTCCACGCTGCAATGCCTGCCTCTTCGTATGCACCGCCTGTCCAAGGCTTGAGAGTCAGGGGTGTCAGTTGACGTAACTCCGTGTGTGTGTGCTTGCCAAGGAGTGCATGCATCAACACATGAATACGATCATGCAACAATACATCAAGGCACCAAAACATGAACACATGCTAATGACTGTACGCATCATAGGCAGTTTAGATATTAAGATCAAGCCATCCAGTCTCCAATCCATCCGAACATGCACTCTTACATGCCTATATACATTAACATTGACACACAACCAAATGTATATACATACATCAACATACTTGATTACTGACTTACTGACTGACTGACTTACTTACATGCATAAACACATACATACATGCATGCATACATACAGACATACATGCATGCATACATAGACATATGTAGACATACAAAGACATGCATGGACGTATACATATGCAATAACATACAACATGTACGCACATATACCTCCGTGTACATACATTACATTACATACCTTTGCATGACATTGCATTATTACATTCCATTACATACATACAGTTACATACACACACAGAGATGCGGCTACGCATACCCTTCACAAAACAAACACATACACGTGCACCTACTCAAGCACATAAGTATAGAGGCAAACACATGCACATACATATATAATCATATATACATGCACACATGCATGCATGCATGCATGCATGCATACATACATACATACATACATGCGTACAGGCATATATACATACAAGCATGCTCGCACATACCTACAACATACGTGCATGCAAACATACATACATACTTACAGATTCCATACATACATACATACATACATACATACATACATACACACACACACACAGAGACATACACACAGACACACATACATGCACCCATGAAACTCATCCATGCTTCCATCCATCCATTCATCTATCCACATGCATGCATGGTATGTATGCATGTTGTATACATCTACACGCTGCAGACATATATACATACATACGTACATAAGTACATACATACATACACACATACATACAGTTACATACATACAGTTACATACATACAGTTACATACATACAGTTACATTACATTACATTACATTACATTACACTACAATACATTACATTGGGTTACGTTGCATTACATTACATTACATTACATTATCTTAGATTACATTACCTTACATTACATGACATGACATGACATGACATTACATTACATTACATTACAGTACATTACATTTTACATTACATTACAATACATTACATTACATTACATTACATTACGTTACATTACAACACAACACAATACAATACACACATACGTAGTACGTACGTGCAAGCATACGTTGACATACATGCATGCATGCGTGCATACATGTTCCCATGACAGACTCATATACAAATCTTAGTTATCTGTTTGTACTTATCTGTTTGACGATTCCTGGCCGCATTCAGCTGTGATTCGAGCGTCAAGTCGACAGCAGAAAGGACTGGAATGAGTTCCTAAAGGAGGCTTCACCAAGCGGCCTGTAAAAACTTTGACACACTGCGAGCAGATCAGGGAGGAGTCGATGTTCCTGGGCACACACACATGGTTGGGAAACAAGTCCACAAATGCTGCGCTGTCGACAGGGTCGCCTCTCCCGGCAGAGGACTTTGGTGTTCTGCATCGCCTGACATCGGTGGCAGCTGGAAAATATGCCCTCGTCAGTTGTTTCCAAATTCCCATCGGAACACCGACAGCCGCACCCTCAGCCCCAACCCCCCATCAGACCAAAGACCCGCCTGGCAGGGATGCGCTTGCTCGAAACCTGAAACCATCCCTGTGCCGACCAATGCAGAAAGAAAAAAACCTTGATCAATCCTCGAATCCCACATCTACCGCGTTGACTAAGATCAGATCAGCCAGAACCAGCACCCGGACTGACGAAAGCTGTCAACTCTGAATCTCTATAAAACAGATCCTACTTAATTAATTACGGGGAGCCCTCTCCTTCAAAACCCCCAGCCCTAAACCCTGTAATGATCCAGGATCTCGGCCCTCTCGCTCTCGAGGCCTCCTCGCGCCGTGCCGTGCCGAAGCGCGCCGGGCCGGCATCCTGTGCGCTGGAAACGCGAAAAGAGGTGTATGAAATAGATAATGAAAGTGACAAAAATTGGCATAATAGGTATGATAGTAGTAATCATCATCACCATCATCATAACTGATAATACCAGTAACTACCGTATGTAACTACCGTATGGGAAAGCAAGATCGTTATTGGCTATATACTCTTGTTACCGTACCTGTTGTTGGGGCTGGGGGCAGCACTTTTGAGTTTCAGGGGTGGGAGGAGTTCATTTTCACGCTGAGCTCTTGATGCGAAGACTTGGGGATCTCTCAGGATCTGTGCAGGCTGTATTACTTTCGTTACTATTACTATCAGTCATGATGACGATGATGATGATGATGATGATTACACTTATCATCCGTAGTTTTGCTGTTTCCATTACTTACTTCCCAGTACTGAAAAATTCCTGCTAGGGTTCCACACTTGCTCCTAACCCTTTCTATCTTTACAAAGGACACCCTGGGGCCCAGGGGCTCGTCTCAGAGAGCTGCCGAGCTCCCGAGCGCCGGCGCCTCTGCGTCGCCCGGGGCGCTGGGCTTCCGGTAGCTAAGCCGTAGGCCGATGAGGCGCTGAAACTCCTGCGATGCTCTAGTCGCTCATAATAATAACAATAACAGTAATGATAGCAATAATAATAATAATGATAATGATAACAATAATCATAATGATGATACTACTGATAATGATAATTAATAAACCTGCAAGTGATCATCGTATGCATCTTGTTTTGTAGCGATCTGGGATTTCGGACCCGGGCTTTGGGTTTGAGCCGCCAGGGTACGGCACCTTGGGAGTTGCGTGTCATGGCCTTGGCCCAGGAACAGACGGTAAGACAATGTCGGACAATGCCGATCTGCTGTTTGGGGGTTTAGGGTTTCGGGGCTTGGCAATCCTCTGTAGCAGCCGTGAGTAAGGTGACAGGCTCGAGGGGTTGTAGCTGTCCGGACCTTGCTGCATCCACATCAGCCTCGGCCAATGTCTTGAAGCTGGTAAAATTCCTATACTACTATACTATACTATGCTATACTATACTATACCAGGCCATACCATACTATACCAGACTCGGCACTCTGCTCTCTCCTCTCCTCTTCTCTACACCACACACACTCTACTATCATAAGTATATACTCTGCCCTACGCCCTGGAGCTCCTCGTAGTCTCCCCGGCGGAAGACCCAGACCTCGCAAAGGAATCGCCACTTGTTTTCGCTTCCGGGCGGCTTCGCAGACCAGGATTCGAGACTCTGGGACCTTGATACCTAGTTGTCCAGTATCCTCAGAGGGAACTCATGGTTAAGGGCTAACCTTTGGGATTCTGTTTTAGGGGGTATGATATAATACCCCAGAGAGGTTTAAGGTGACCTACTCTACTGCGAGGGATAACTGGCGGGTACATCAAGCTTACGATGGACATCTTGGGATCTGGTGGTACGGGAAGACCACCTACTTTGAATCGAAAGCCCTCTGATTCCTTGGATGTTACTATAAACCCTAAACCCTAAACCTGACTCTGGAGCTGCCTGCACCCTCAAAGACGCAGTCGGGAGTCGGAGGCTTGGGCCTACGACAAATCGACCATTGCTGATAGCTAGGACCATTCCCTAAACCCCAAACCCCCGAATCTGCTGTACGATGCTATACAAAGTATATAAACGCAAAATGTGTGTTTATGCACGGTACTGTAAATATGAATGTATGCGAGGCAGAATTCGTTTTTCTGGGCGGCAAAGCCTCCTGCGCATCGTAGGCGCTGTCACCGAACTGCACTAAACATTCTGCCCAATCTTTGGCCTGGCGTGTAGGGTGTCGTAGTTTGCTGTAGATGGGGTTGGGGTCGGAGGGGTTTAATGGTACAAGATGCAATTTGGGATGCATTTCAGTCTGAGCGTATTGGCCTTGCGATCACGAGATCCAAGTCTGTTCAAGGCTCAGGGTGTAGTGCTTCCAGCCGCAACGCACATTTATGCGCTTTTGGGTCACGGAATGGCTTCGAAATTTCAGGCCCAAAACAGCAACCCGTTGCCGCAAGCAGGCCAATATGATAAAGCCTGGAACATCCGCATAAACCTGCAAATATGCCATCGGGAGCACCAACATGCGAGTGGGGATTGTGCAAATTATGGGGCCGCTTTTATGGTCCCATGCCACACCTTGGATCGTACTGCATCTTCCACATCCGGAGGGCGCATCCTGCCACGAGACTGCGCCAAATCTCGTGATGGCCACAAAGTTTGACGATCGCTGCAAGCGGTTCTATCCTGTCGCAGTCCGATTTTGCTTTGCCGTTGTTGACTTCAGCTCCCGACAGTGCTCCTAGGTTGCGAGAAGTATCTGTCAGCAACTCCGAAGTCGAACGAACCCTGAAGAGCGCAGTGCTGTCCCTGGCCTGGTCGGTGGCTCCATCACAGCTCGTCTGGCAGTTGGCTGTTGCAACTGCCTCCGGGACGCTACGGCGAGCCAAACACCGCCGCTTCTACAATTATAACACGTTCCAGCGCCTTAAATCGGTTCTCTGCGACATGGACCACAAGGCACGGGCCGCGCCGGCAAAGGCCTGCACACCTCTGCACAGCAGGCAGCTCTGCTAGCAAAGGGTCCCATATCACCAAAGGCACCGAAGGCGAGGCTCCGACCCGGTCGCCAGGCGAGTGCAAAGGCTGTAAGAGCCAGAATGCCGTGACAGCGTCGCCTCAGAAGAAGCATCTTTTTCGTACTCTCTACTATGCTATTTTATTTACTTTTCTATGCTTTATACTTTAGTAAAGCTACAATGCTGTACAATACTATACATGCAATTCTGTACAGCACTATAAAATACTAAACACTAGACCCTTGCATCCTCTATATACTACTATGTACTATATAACTCCTATATCCAATACACCATGCTACATACTACACCGTGATACTGCGGAAGCTGGCCTCGTCAGCTCCATGGTTCCGGGAAAACTCGGCCCAAGGCGCAGCCGTGGTTCGTGCTTCGACAACTTCCCTCTGAGCTGGTGGTGGGATGTCTTCTTGTGAAAACAGTAGTGGTTGAAACAGCTGAGTTTGTTGTGCTTCTTCTGCCGAAAAGACCTTCAGCCTGCTCCATCCGATAAGTGGATCCATTGCCATTGCATGCACGGGTGGACACTCGGCAGCCTCAAGCTGTGCCTTGAAGCGGAATACAAGCGACATTGGCAGCCACGGGTGGAGATGGGACATCACCGCGTCTCGCTCTGGATATGAAGAGAAAGCGAGGAATGGATGCCGAGGTCAGGGCTGCAGTCAAATTTCAAATGTCCGACGTTAGAAGCATAAGGTGCGCATGTCATGTTCTGCGATATTTAAATTTCATTCAAAAACCATTGCAGCTCGACGGGGTGGCACCGTTCGCCGCCTGGAAGCAGCCAGCCTCGTTCTTCAGAGTGTTGCAGGTTGATGCTTGTTGAGGGACTGGTGCGAGTTTGGCCAATGGCGCAAGCCTACATTTGAGAGTCTTGTCATGCCGGTCCGCCGCTAGAGCCAACACTAAATGATGCACGACAGCCTGCAACAAAAGCCCATGGTAGAAGAACTCAGATGCCTTCAACCCACCTCACTGTTACAGCTTGAGCCAGGTTACTATAAAGGGTTACGATAGGGGTTCTAGAGGCATAGGGCTTTAAGGGCAAAATTGCCAACTTCTGGGCTCAAGGGCCCCAAAGTTGCCACGACGCAGCCCACCACTTGTCTCTGCTCTGGTTGGGCCTTCGGCAAAACCAGCTTTTTATGGGGTTCTGGAGGGCTCGTTAAACAGTGCAAAGTTTCAAGTCACGGAAGTAGCCTTAGAGCTAAGGCTAAGGGTTGAAGGTTTCAAGCTGGGCACGATGCAGGTGTAGCCTTTCCCTGATGCAGCGTTCATGCTGCCATCTCCCAAGCTTCCTAATAAGACTCATGGACCTCGACCTCCGCACCGGACTCAAAGCAAATGACGCATTGGGGTCCTGGAGTTTCCACATCGATCCCGAATGGGATCCTAAGCACTTCGGGACAAAGGCCAACTTTGCTTGTTGATACCATGATCTCTTACCATGAGATGGCCGAGGGCAAGCGTCTGCTAGATTTCATTCGCACTGTGAACCCTTAGCCCCTCAAAACTGGTTGGTCCAGGTTGCATCAACGTGCGCCGAACCATGAATACATACACAGTCTGTAGGTAAACAGATCGATAGCGAGATGGATAGAGATAGACTGGCACATCGGTAAATGGTATGCAAATGTTCTGTAGACGTGTTGTACTTATGCTTGTATTGTTGTATTGATCCAACTCATTTATGTATGGTATGAGGGGAGGGGAGGGAGGGAGCGAGAGAGAGCGAGAGAGCAGGGGCGAGATCGCCGTCGCCGATGAAATACGCGCGTAGACACATTGCAGACCAACTGCTTCATCAACTCTCTACTGCAAACCCTACGAAACCCGGAGCCAAGAGCGCCTTGGCTTTCCATGAAGTTGGCCTGCTCAGGCGGACAGGAAGGTCATTGATGGTGGGTTGAGGCCGAGGAGCTGATACAAGCCAGGTTGGAGATAGCCGAGCCAGCAGAGATTTGTCATTACAAGCCTTATACCCAACCGAACAGTACCCAGTAGTGCTGTTAATGGCGGAGCCGACAACAAGTTCCAGAGTTTCACGTCCTCAAACCAACTTGAACAACTCGCACCCAAATCCCAAATAAGCCTTCACATTGACATCGTAATATTCTATAGCTGTCCGTTAGCCGCAGCACCAGATCATGCTTGCCAACAGGCGCAGGGTGATTTGCTTCCGACTCCGGGTTCCAGCTCGGCTAGGAATGCGCTGCTGGGTTAGTCTATTTTGAAATTCAGGCTGGAGCTTCAGGGATGCCATCCAAGTGCCGGACAAGATGGGGCCGGATGCGGCAGATCGAGCCTGGAGAGGCTCCTGGAGCTGACAAGCAAAGGTTTCATTAGCAATCAAACTGCTGCCGAAGACGAAACAGAAGCAGCCCTCATGAAGTACTCCTCCCACGCAGCCGCCTCCCACCCTCACAAGCTCAAAAAGGCCCCAAGTATGACACTGTCGGATGGGCGGTTTGGGATGTGGGTTGCATACAGGTCCGGACCTAGCCTGGGCCCTGAGTCCTGAAGCCCAAAAAAAAGCACCGGCCGTCACAGAACACATCTACCAAACAAAGGGCTGGGGGTTAAAGGCTCGAAGCCCGCATCCGGTGCTGTACAGCTTTGTGAACTATTCCGACGTCTTCCCACCGGATTCCAAAGCCTCAGCGGGCAAGCTGGCAGGCCCCGGAACTGCACCGACAAGCGCCATTGCATTGGGCATTTCCTTAGGCCTGCAGCTTTAACGTCTTACTAGCTTGTGGGTTCGCGGGTAGGAGCATCTGCTTGAAAGTATGCCGACCACACGGGCTGTTCTGCAATGTCATGTCTACCATTTGCCACCCAGCTCTAGGACAAAATTTCGCAGACTTCCGGGGTTGTATGGTGTGTGAGTCCAGGCCTTCACACAAAGGAGAATAGTGGCCAACATGAGGAGATTAAGTCCTGGTGGCGTTCATACCACCAGACCTAACCTGATATCCGACCTGCAAGTACAGGATCCTTGAAAAATCTTCGTTCAGGTTGTGAGGGCTGAGAGGCGTCAGGGGGAAATCTTGAGCCAGGACATCACGGGGCCCCAGAGACGCTACCGAAAGAACCTGAAGGAGGAAGAATCCTTGCTTACCAGAGGCTTTGCATGGGGCTCCAGCGCAAAGTGCATGTGTAAGGGGGCGAGTTGTGGTCTGGTCTGGCTTGGTGTAGTTTGGCATAGTAGGGCGTAGTATAGTACAATACAGTTCCAGCACCCTGAACCAAGTATGAAGCCGTAAACGCCATGCATCTGCGGAACAGGCTTGTTTACATGCATTGCACCGTCACCGGGTTCCCAGCCTGACTCACCAATCTCAAAAAGGCAGAGAGCTGTGTTTGATGTGCACCGTAGTAAGAGGTGAGGAATGCCTGGCATTGCCCCAGAAATTTTGGACAGCATTTCTATAAATTCGTCGTCATTGTCATCCTGAACGTCAGTGTCGCTCCAGGCAATTCGGCTGCGAGTGGCAGCCACATCAACACGAATGAATCATGATGTCTCTCTGGGTACTTATTATGCTGGCAAACGAGTGCAAGGAAACACCAGATCGAATCAGATCAGCCTAGCAAACACAGGCAACGAGCACAACTTCTGAACAAGAGCGCAAGCTCGGGAAGCGAGGAGACCACGACCACGACCACGATTACGACCACGACGACGACGACGACGACGACCACAGCAACAACAACAACAACAACAACAACGACAACGACAACGACAACGACAACAACAACAACAAGGCCAACAAGGCCAACAACAACAAGGCCAACAACAACAACAACGACGACAACGACCACAACGACGACAATAGCAATGTCAACAACAGCAGCAGCAAAAGCAAGACCAGCAGCTCCGGTGCCAGCAGCAGCAGCTCCAGTGGCAGCAGTGGCAGCAGCAGCAGCGCACTCCCACCACCGGTAGCACCAGCAGCGCCAGCACTAGCACCACGAGCAACACTGTCAGCAAACGACCATGACGAAGAATACTGCCACTGCTCACACACCATGGCAGCTACCATCACCTCTGTACGTCTACGACTGCGATTGAGACTACGATGCTGCCGATGCCAGGCGATGTCGCGACGGCCTCTGTGATGGACGTCACAAAGTACTGGCATGACGAGTCATTGCTAGTTACGATAGGCAGGAGCCGCGCTGATTCCTTCGCACGAATGCTATACCCTCCCCGTGGTATGAAATCTTGCGACTTACGACCCCAAATCTTACAACCCCACGTGTCCCCTCTCCCACGCTTCCCCACCAACTTCACATAGGCTGGACGCCCGGCTAAGAAGTGAACGAGATATGAAGGGTACCCAACGGTCGGGGGCTAGTGCAGCTAGGGTATCGGAAAGTGCCAAACTAAAGCAAAGCTAAGACATCAAGGCTTGCCTATGCTAGGAAGCAGTACTTGTTTGCTGGCAGATACACTGTACCACTATCAACAGCAAGATGTCACACAAACCGAATATGCAGTCATGATGATCAACATCATGATGGCAAACATCGCCACTAGCATCATCATTACCGCAGTAGCTTGTACCTGAATCAAACGAGTATATATGGCACGATTGGCTGACTAGTAGTCTGTCCGACTTGCTGGCTGAAAATGTTGACGGGCGTGTAAGTGTCTGCTCTGGTGGCTTCAACTTCCAACTTTGGGAAGATTCTGGACATCTGCCAGCTGCCAGTAACTGAATAACCATTGCAACAGACAACAAGACCGCACGGATTTCCAAGATTTGGACTTGAGCCTTCTGGTCGGTTTCAAACAGACGTCTCAGGTCTTGAGGTCTGCAGAAGCAACACCTGACATGCCTTCTCAATTTTTCGAGAAGAACAGGTCGAGCCGCGGCTGCTGCGTCAGTTGCCCAGTCTCCGAAACACCTCCATCAGATCGTTGAAAATAGACAAGAGTACTACGCAGTCCCGCGAAGATGCCAAAAACGACGCAAGTAACTATGGCCGACATGACGACAGGGTATGAGCAAAAGGGTATGAGCGAGAGTGTGATCATGATGATGAGGATGATGATGATGATAACGGTGATGGTGGTGGTGCTGGCGAGGAACTGGATGATCATGCTGATGCTGATGCTTGGCTGTTCGACGCTACACTACTACATCTAGCGCTGATACAACTGCTTGGTGCCATCACGCAGCAAAGCAAGATTCTGACAAGCATTGCTGTCATGATAACCATCTTCAGCATCATCCACTACTACTACTACTACTACTACTACGACTACGACGACGACGACGACTACTACTACTACGACTACTACTACTACTACTACTACTATTACTACTACTACTACTACGACGACTACTACCACCACCACTACTACTGCAGTAGTAGTGGTACCACTACTACTGCTACCACCACCACCACCACCACCGCCACCACGACCACAAC
>CAJNJA010009555.1:0-14730 GCA_905231915.1 Symbiodinium necroappetens | reverse complement strand
GGGCTTTATGGGTTAGGGGTTTAGGGTTTAGGGGTTTAGGGTTTAGGGTTTAGGGCTGTAGGAGCTCTCAGTTGAGGACCCTAAACCCTAAACCTAAAGCCTAAACCCTAAGCCCTAAACTCAAACCCTAAGCCCTACTCGACTAATCCTTAAAGCCCCTAAGCAGTGTAGTTATCGTATCAAGTATCGTGTTCGACAAATGCAGTATATGTTTGGCGATGGTGTGTGGCCGGACGATGTATAAAATTAGCTTTTACCGCAGGAGCAGCCTTTCTGACGAAACCTATGCTGATAACTCAGAGTAATGTCGGCATCAGAGCAGGCAACAAAAACGGCATCAGTAAACCCCAGCCAAACAGTGCTACACCCTAAACCCTAAAGCTTCATCCTCTTGAGTCGTCCATCCAGCTCCTTCGAACCACTGCTCCTAGGAGTGGCGGCTGGAGAGAGCATCACAGCTCCGGAAGCAGGATCCCGAGCTTTGCGCTGAAGGGGTTTGGGCTTTAGGGTTTAGGGTTTAGGGTTCAGGGTTTAGGGTTCAGGGTTTAGGGTTCAGGGTTCAGGGTTTAGGGTTCAGGGTTTAGGGTTTAGGGTTCAGCGTTTAGGCTTACTCTTTCCTGAAGCCCTTCATCTCCAAACACGAAACCCCAAGCCCTCAACACTAAAGCCTGCAAACTAAAGCCACAACACCATGAGCCCGAAAACCTGGAACAACTTGTATATGGTATGGACATTATTATAGCTGTAAGCCCACAGCCCTGCAAGCCCTGTTGTAGGGATTTTTGTTGTCGAGTTCTTCGGACGGAGGGCAGGGAGACTGCTAGAGCTTCTCGAGGACACCACTTGGAACTATTTAGTTTTCGGCTTCTTGAGGGCTTAGGAGTTTGGGATTTATGCTTCTTGAGGGTTTAGGGGTGAGTTTGGGGTTTGGGTGCGGGTCCCCCACTAATTCAAAGCCCAATTCTTCCAGCGCCACGCAGATGGCAGACCTTGGCAGTGGAGCAGCTGGCCTGTAACCTTCTTAGTAGCCGAGTAGGTAACCTTTAACTTTTTTGGGCTTATATAATCCTACCACAATTGAAAGGTTAAGCTTTTTTGGGCTAGGGTACTCAGCCGCTAATTTTGTGGGTATGACGGCCCTTTTTTATTTTCCCAAAAGTCAGCCTCCAGTTCTCCTCAGATACTGGCCAAGTAAAGAAGCTGAGCCTTAAAAGCCCTAAGCCCAAACCCCCTACACAACCCTAAATAACCCTAAAGCCTAAGCCCGAGAAGTTTCATCCTTGGCTCCCCCCCCCCCCCCCCCCCCCCTCGGGAACCAATCCCTAGAGAGTCCTCAGCCTGAAACGCCGAATGGAGGGGCTTGAATCATTAGCTATTCTGTGGGGTGCCTTCTTTCTTTCTTGATATTTATACATACATACATACATACATAGATACATAGCTTTCAACAGCACTTCCTTACTTAAAGTCTTTTCTTAACAGCCATGTCAGGCCCCTTCTAAGCTCTCAGACGGCTTTGTTCAAAGCCAGCGGACCCGAACCTGTGAAACCTTTGACCCTAGACCCTCACAGAAAAGTTCATGCAACCCGCGTAGAGCTCTCACACAGTTCTGTAGAACCCCCTCAACCCCTAAAGCCCTAAAACCGCAAACTCTAAACCCTGCAACTCTCATGGCATCCTAAAGCCCAAATTAAAGCCCCAAACTCTAAGCCTCTACAACTCTCATGGCATCCTTCTCTTCGAGGTGCTTTCCAGAGAACGAATGCCTTTGCAGCACAACGTTTGAGGCGGCTGGAGCCCGTTGCTCAGAAGGGTTTATACAGAAAGGGGTTTGGGAGTTGAGGGTTTAGGGTTTAGGGGTTTGGGAGTTGGGGGTTTAGGGTTTAGGGGTTTAAGGGTTTGGGAGTTGAGGGTGTGAAGGGTCGAGGGGGTTTAGGATTTTTTTGGGGGTGTTGTGTTTACTGATTGCTTTTTGCATGCGCTCCGGTACGTGTTCTTGTCGTTTTGGTTATTTCAGCTCTGTTGGATTGGGCATGTTTTGGTATTGCTTTGTTGGTTTGCCGTGGGTTCAGTGGTTAGGTCCCTTGAGTGAAGGTGAGTCGGATCATCATTCCAGCCCTTGTCAATGCCAATGCATGATCATTTCCTTGGACGGCCTGGGTAGAGTTTGTGGTTGTTTGCATGCATCCGCTTTGATTTTTTCACAAGACCCTCGAGCAATGATGGACCAGCCCTGAATGGGATGCTCCAGCCAGAATGTAGCAACGGCGCAGCTTCTCAACGCTGAACGAACCTCCCTCCTTCCTCCTTCCGTCACCGTCCCTGCAAGCCTGCCCTCCCCTCCCCTAGATAACCATGATGAACATGTATAGCAAGCTCTATGTCCATCCTGATGGTACCGCCCCTTACCAAGTGTGGAGACAAGCCTTGAGAGCCATCCTCAGGTGGACGATTTGCAGCTCGCAGCTTGATCGCACTTTTGGAAGCTTCTTTACGATGCAGCATTTAGCTAAGGGGTATCGGGGTTTTAGGGTTCTGCTTTTATTCCGGATGCAGGGCGAAGGATTTAGGGATTTAGGCTTGCACCAGTTGAGTTGCCAGGTCATGCTGAAGTATGTACAAGAGCTTCAATAGGTGTGATTTACTGAGCTTTATGGCTACTTAGGATTCTGAGCTTACCTAGTTGCAACTTCAATCACAGTACTCGTAGTGCAAGCAGAGCTTTCTAAGCCCGCTGTTACTGTGTACTTGCAGCATTGCCGGTGGTCCATTCCGTCTGTCGAAGGAACGAGGGCTAAAGCCTCGATCCTAACCTAGTCAGTCTTAGACACGATACCCTTCTACCACGGACTCAGAAGCAGACCTTAACTCGTAAGTAACCCTAAACATGAATCCCCAATTCGATGTTGAGTAGGGTGTGTCTCGCCTTGTCGGATGAGGTTTTCTACCCGTCCGGCTATGTTGGTGCTCGAGAAGGCCTCGTGCGCAAGTACAGCCCTAAGCTTGGATAGGAGTGCATTGCTTGGATGGGCGGCTGGTCCTTTCCCACTATGTCTGGAGATGCTGTCAATGGCAAACAGAAACACAAACCAGCACGGCACATGCTACCCTAAACCCTAAGCCCCCTGCAAGAACGAGTTACTGCGCCTTGGAGGGCGTTGGGGGCTGTGGTGTGAGCAACGCCTCGCACGGACTCGACACGGATCGCTTGAAGAAGGGTGCGACGAGCGCAGGTTCAAGCTTGACATCAAGGAGGACGGCAACCAGGAAGATCGAGACATAAATGGACACACAAAAACACAATAACGCTCAATTGAGCTGTAGTCGTTCATTATATACTTCGAGCCAGCTAGAGCAACACGATCGTTTATGAATATGCACTACTTCTCTCACGTGGGTGGCTAAACGGAATCTGATCGCAACGGCCCTTAAGTTGGGAGGCTGCTGTCCCCACGGCTAGGTGGTACATTTAGGTTTGGGGTTTCGGGCTCAAGGTTTAGGGTTGCGCCGACCTCATGGTGTACACAGAGCAGGGTCGACCATGTTTCGCTTCGTACCGCTTTTCGTAGATTCTGAAGCACTCGACGCATATCGGAATGGATTATCATGGCAGGGCTTGCGCACAGCCTCCGAGCCCCTACCAATTTGCGACACCTTCTGCCACAAACTTCAGCCCATACGAAACATTCCGCATGGACACTGGGTTGTGATCTTGCCGCACTAAACCCTAAACCCCCAAACCCTGAACTTTCAGCCCTACCCACGGAACTCGCGCCGGCAGGCTTTTGCTCCTTCTTTCTGCACTGCCAGGGCCTGGGAGACTGCCAGGGGGGTATCATAGGTTCCTAGATAGGGTTTACCTGGACCCTGAAGAACCTACTTTTTTAGGGTTCCTTATTATGATTTCTTTATATAAGTCCTTAAAAAGGTAGGTTATTTGGGGTTAAGGTAGGGTTTAGTAAGTTTAGGGTTCAGGGTTTAGTTACATAATTACCAATACTATTTTGGGGTTCCTACATACTTAGTAGATTTGTAGTAGAATGTATCCCAAATTCAATCGGAACTCTAATTCTTGATCGAGACCCCTATACATGTTAGCGGGTCTGCGAGACAGGTTGAATATTCGGGGTTTCGCAGGGATCTTCGATGAGACCGAGGGGGTGATGCCATCATTGTGATATCCAGTTGGCAGCCAGTACTTGGAGGTTCATGGGTAGTTATAAGTGGGGTTATAAGTCCCCTGTTTTGGGTGATAACTATAGTTGCCCTACTTATAACCCCACTTATAACTACCCATGAACCTGCAAGTATCTCTGTGTTGTGTTCAATGTTCGTGCGTTTCATGACCGCCCCTCGCACACCTAAACCCGAAGCTCTAATCGCCAAACCTTGGCAATGAAGTTCGGTTTAGGGGTTTAGGGTTCAGGGGTCTTAGGGTTTTAGGGTTAGGGTTTAGGGGGAGTTGAGCAAGGGCTCGTAGTGCGGCGAACGATATTGACGTGGTGCCTCGACCAAGGAGCCCGTGCGGCTGGTTTAGGGTTTAGGGTTTAGGGTTTAGGGTTTAGGGGTGTCAAAAAGGGGCTTCTCGAAATAACGCACGTTTTGATTTGATGCTTAGGTCCTAAATCCTGGGCGCCCTAAACCCAAACCTGCATCCCAACTTCTTCACCCTCAAGAATGCCCTGACCTCAGCAGAGGTCCTGCCGGCAGCATGCTCAAATGCTGGCTGTCCGTGGGCAAGCACCGGCGGGAGGTAGGTGGTTTAGGGTTTAGGGGTTTAGTGTACCCTAAAACCTAAAACCTAAACCCCTTTTAGACATATTTTCTCTGAATAGAAATGCCCTTGAATTCGGGATCGGTTCGTTCTTGCCGGCATCCTCATGAAGATTCAGGTGATACTACTGTTCCTCGTGATACTTAAAGCAAAATGTGCACCTCCCCCCAAAAAAATGTATTCTGCTTATCAATCCCATACATCGTGCAACTCAGCTGCTCCGCAGGCAAAGTGTGCCTTCGAAAAGCCCGGCTATTTCGGTCGCACCAACTTTTGCCGCTTCGACAACAGCCACGGGCTTGGCAGGCTTGGTTTAGGTTTCGAGGCCCCAAACCCCAAACCGAAAAACCCACTAAACTTAACCCTAAGGTGTGAAGCAACCCTCAGCTGGCTTGAAAATCTCGGTGTTTCTATATATGAAGTCGGGGCTGTCTCCGGCTGAAGAAGGTCTGGCAGCTCGATCTACATAGGGACCGCCACAGTTAGGCTGGGGCTTTGGGGCGCATTATACGCTACAGTACTATGCTTGAAACCGGATGTATAAGGAAACAGGATTGCTACCCTAAGCCCTCTTCCGGAGGCGGGAATGCAGACGCAAGCAGGCCCCCCCCCAAAAAAAAAAATAAATAAATAGGAAATATAATAAGAATAATGGTAATAATAAATGAATAACTAAAAGCCCTAAGCCTCTCTACTGGCACTGCTTGGTGAGGTCTCTCGGTTCGTCTGAGCTCCGAGCCAACTCGCGCTCTGCTTTCTCTTTGTTTCATATGGTTGTATGGCCGAGTGTGGGTTTAGGGTTGTTAGGTGTTTAGGGTTTAGGTCCCTAAGCCCTAAACCCTATAAGCCCTAAACCCTTTGTAGATGTTAGGGTCTGGGTTTTTTGTCGCAAGTGGGGAGTGGTGGTCATAAATGTCACTGGGCAGCTGCAGCCAGGGTTGTTTTGGGCTCCCTCTCATGAATGGTTCAGGGTTTAGGGTTGAGGGCTTTGGGGTTTTAGGGTTTTAGGGCTTTTGGGTTTTGAATACCCACGAAACTCGCGACCCCCTGAATTTTGTTAGTACGGGAAGAGCAAGTTGATCACCTTGTCGTGCTGTCGGAGAGTGTGCAGATTCCAGCTTGGTCGCACTTGATCCTCTAAACCCTAAACTTCTAAACCGTAAACCGGATTCAGCGAGTGGGAAAGGGCCATGCACAAAAAAGCAAAAACTAAACCGATCGTCGAGGTATCGACCCAGCAGATGACACGACAATGCTCGTGCTCGAAATTGACGAGGCTATGCCTTGCCAGTTTGGGGGGGTTAGGGTTTAGCATTTAGGGATTAGCTCTGTGGTACTCCGTCGACGGTACCGATTGAAGTAGTTGGTTTGGTATTTTGCCATCCGATGCATCGCCCATCTCAAGAACACCAGGCAATCACAATAGCAATCCCCAGAGACTTGGAGCATCGAGACTTCCGAGCCCTGCAGTTGCTGTGCAGTGCCTCCCACCAGGAAACCCTAAACCCTAAATTCAGTATGCAATCCGAAAGCTCGAAGCATAAAAATTGAACAAACCTTTTGCACAAAACAGAACTTGATTCACAGATCGTAAACCAATCGATGAATTCTCTAGAATCTTCAACCTCGTGCCTGTTGCACCCTGGAGAACCCCGAAGAGCCCCCCCTTTTGACAGAAGCCCTATACCCCGACACAGCATACCCGGACTCATTTTCCTCTAAACAATAACAATTTGACGGCAAGAAGCAGACCATAAACCCGAAATCCTAGGTTAACAAGCCAAGATGAACGAAATGCACCTCGGCCCGAAGCAGAGCCTTCGGACCAGGCGCAGTGGAACATCGAGGAGCCACTCTCGCACCAGCCCCTGGGTAAGGCCACACAGGGCGAATACTCAGCAGGTTGGAGCCTTCGTGCTGATAGAAACAAGAAGATCGTACCATGGGTTTAGGGCTTAGGGTTTAGGGGTTTAGGGTTTAGGGTTTAGGGCAGTTTAGGGTTGAGGGTGATATAAACAAGAAGATAGTAACATGGGTTTCAACCGCAAGCGTTGCTGCGTTGCACGAGTGCCTCGGAATCCAACATCTAGGCAGGCTCATCTCAATGTGCAGAGACACGCTTATTTCAGTCCTACAGTAAGCCGGCAAGATCAAAGCACGTAAGCGTTCAGAGTTTGGAGTGTTGCTACACAGTCGGCAAGGTGCCATCCTGCGGTACCCTCAAAGAAGAGCACAGAGTCTAGGACATTTCAGGTGGGTAGTTACCGTTATAGGAGCCTTATAGAAGATTGGTATACCTTATGGGAGCCTTATGGAAGCCCTATATACCCTAAACTGCCCACCTGTAGTTTCCTTTAGCAGAGGCTCTTTAAAGATGCCACGTGCACAGTCACGACTGTTTGAGCCTGCAGCCTTGAGTCGTAGCTCTTGAAGAAGCCCAGGTGCCAATACCATGAGGGTCGTTCTCTCAAGTAGGGTCCCCTTTTAGGGTTCCCCAAACGGATCTATAAGGGCTTCTTCGGGGCTTGTACAATGGTTCTATATGGGTCGTGCTCTAAATTAGAGTCCCTATGGCCTGTCCTTTTTATAACGGTGCCGTACCACAAGCCCTAATTAAACCCTAAACCCTAAACATAAAAAGGGTACCTAAAAAGAAAGGGACCCTAATTTAAATAGAGAACTTCCCTTTGAAGCCTCAGCGCCTGAACTCCCAGCCCCCTGAACCCTGCTGCAAAGGGCTTGGGTATTAGGGTTTAGGGTTTTAGGGTTTAGGGGTTTGGGTTTAGGGTTTAGGGGTTTAGGGGTTTGGGTTTAGGGGTTTAGGGGTTAGGGGTTAGGGGTTAAGATTTAGGGGTTAGGGTTTAGCCGCAAATAACAGCCCTTCTGGCAGCAGGTCTCTACGGTCTCTACCAAGCAGGCACAGTCGGCTATTCAGATTTGCGGGGGTTCGGACTTTTGATCTGTAGAGGTTTGGAGTTCTCGCGTTTAGGCTTTAGTGGTTCGGCTCTTTCTGGGGTCAGGCTTTACGAATTCAGGGTTTGGGGTCAGGGCCTTGTGTTTTTGGTTGCTCAGCTGTTGCGGGATGGCTCCTCAGCTGTCCTGCTTCCAGTCCGGAGACTCCCGATTGTAAGCTATTCTGGCACCACCACGTATTATGACGTGGTTATATGAGGGTTTCCGAAAATAGGAGACCCTAATATAGTACCCTAAATAGTAGGATCCTTATTATAAGGACCCCAAAATAAAGTACCTTAATTTTCGGAGAGTCCCATATTCCTGCTTCGGAGTCCAGATTTAGTGGGCAAAGAGTTCGAGTAGAGTAGTGGGCCCGGCGGGCCTCCAAGCCCCCGGCCACAGGACAGTTCTCCTGTCGTGCCCACTGTAGGGTTTAGGGTTTAGGGCAGGCTTAGTCGGTAACAAAACCGACTGCTCGCAGAATACGTTCAGCGACGACGAGTCGAAGAGCATGGGCATGCCGCTGAGCCCGGCAAGCCCTGGCACGTTGAGGGTTTAGACGTCATTTTTGGGGATGTAGGGTCTAGCGTTCAGTTTAGCGTTTAGGTTTATAGCATTTATAGCCGCTCAGCCATCCAAAATCGAAACCCAATAGGCTCGGATCCATTGCTTTTCGGGCATGCCGTGAGGGCTTTGAAGGCTCCTAGGGTTTCCAAAGGGCTTAATGTCAATGTCTTCTGGTGTGGAGTTGTGCGTGTCGTCGAAAGGAGGGATGGGCAGGGGCATGGTGGGAGGGCGGTGGGGGGTGGGGGCTCGGGGGTGTATCGTGCTCCTTAGAGAGGTCCTCCCAGCTGCGGAAGCCAGTAACCCCAAACTCGTTTCACGATCTTGGCGATGCCAGGAAGCAGCCTCACCCATGTTGGAGAAGGTGGACAGCAAGCTCAGCCGGCAGAGAATGCTTCTAGGATGCAAGAGTTCCCATCTTCTGCACGGCCCCAAACACCTTTCGCCCTAGATCCCGAACGCCCCCTGAACCCGAAACTATCAACCCCAAATGCTGAAGCCCCAAAGCCTGACCGCAGGGGATTGTTTTGCTAAGTGTAGACAGGGCTCCTCAAGAAGATCTGCTGGCTGTATATTTGTTGAAGTTGTTCTCGAAACCCGAAAGTCCTAAAACCCTAATGCCCTAAACCCTTGAAACCCTAAACCTACCGGGGATGCTGGTAATCAAAACCTGCTTGATAGCTCTTCGCTGCAATCGCAAGCACTAATCCGCGAAGCCGCCCTCAGGCCTAAGCCCCAAAGCAATGCACTAAGCCGTGAACACTTAAACCCCTAAACCCTCAACCCCTGAACCCTAAACCCTAAACCCCGAACCCCAACCCCTAAACCCTAAACCCTAAACCCCTACCCCTAAACCCTAAACCCTAAACCCCAACCCCTAAACCCTAAACCCTAAACCCTAAACCCTAACCCGGGAGCCGTTGAACCCGAACTCAGGAGTTCCCGGAAGCCCCATCCCCGGGCCCTCCAGTGAAGGAGGGTTCAGGGTGTAGGGTTTAGGCTTTTTGGGGTTTAGGGTTTGGGGTTAAACTAGGGTTTGTTGGGATTCAGGGTTGAGGGTTCAACTAGGGTTTGTTGGGAATTAGGGTTTAGGGTTTAATTAGGGTTTGTTGAGATTTAGGGTTTAGAGTTTAATTAAGGTTTGCTGGGATTTAGGGTTTAGGGTTTAGGGTTTGACGTTTATTTAGGGTTTAGGGTTGGGGCGTCTGTTGGAGTTGTGAGTAAATCTGTCTTGTTGGGATATGAGGGTTTAGGTACCCTAGCAGAGACTAGTCTGTAGCACGCAAGATGAATCATAGTTTTGGGCCCTAGCCCACAGAGGCTCACAAAGCAACCCTTCAGTGCTCAAACCAAAAACCAAACCCCGCAAGCCGTAAGCCCGGAACCCCCGAACCCTAAACCTCCTAAAGCCGTATGACAGCCTTAGCCCGAAAGCTCTTAGACCCTTGCACCTGAACCATGAACCTCTTAAAGCCGTATGACACCCTAAATCCCAAAACGTCTTAAACCCTGCGCCCGGAAGCCCTACAGCCCTTGAGCCCGAATGGAGACCAAAGGCCTGGATCACGAACTCTGCAGGCGGGCGCAAACGGTTTAGGGTTTATAGGGTTTATAGGGTTTATAGGGTTTAGGGTTTCGGGTTTCAGGGTTTAGGGATTTAGGGTTCAGCTAGGGTTGATCTTGCGGTCTTGGGTTATTTGGGGTTTATATGGGGCTTAGTTGTTTCTTTGTACATTATTGGGGCTTACCCATTGGGTTTACAGGGGGTTTGAGGAGTTTATGTCAGGGTTTATGGGTTTAGGGTTCGGATGAGCGCATACAAGGCTGCTGAGAAATCTTGGTGAGTGCATATCTGGGCTTGGATTATGGGGTACCTGTAGTCTCCATTGTAGTTTCTTTTTTTGGTTTTACCAATTTTATAATAAGAAGCCTCAAAGGTAAGCCCAAAAAGGAACTGCAATGGAGACTACAGGTACGTACTAAATGAAATAAACCCTGAGCTTTCAGGTCTTTTGGTCTCTTGTTGGCATTGGAGCTGTAGCCGGGGCTTCAACTACGAGTGTTTTTTTTTTTGTTTTTGCGGAGGTGCGGTTTATACATCCGAGGGCTTGAGGTTGTCAGGTTTCAGGCTGTAGTTGTTCCTTTTGCTTCTTGGGGCAAGGTCTTCGAGTAAGTGGGAAGGCCAATATTCCCGATTGGCCGGCTTCTGGTTTGCGGTTTATTTGGGGGCGTTGGAAGATTACGTGGCGACGTCTGTCGCTGCTGCAGAAAGCAGGGCGATTTCTGCATCGCGCATCCCAATTTTTTTTTTTACTCGCAGGCTCGTATAGTTGCAGGATCAAGGACACCTACCGGTTTTCGTCAGTTTCTGGGCTCGGGGGTTTAGGGTTTAGGGTTTAGGGTTTAGGGTAGGCTATGCATTGTGGTTCCAACAGGGTCGCGCCGATGAGGAATCTGGAATTTGTGCTTGGTGCATGCTGCGCTCATGTGCACCTTGAGCCTGGGGCTATCAAAGGCACTGGGGAGTTTAGTTAAACGACGGGCAGTAAGGATTTATGTTTAGTCAGGGACTTAGTAGACGAATCTGGATTAATCTACGAAGCCTCTACTTCCCATTTTAGAGCGCGTAAAACAATCTTTCATGTCACGCTTATAGGAACTGTAACAACAGTAAGACCTTAGCACCCTCCGCAAAGCTTGAGCATCCCACCGTCCGCTGCGTCAGGAAACGAGGCAGCTGCCGTCCATTTGGACATCGGTGCCCAAGGCAGCGCTTTCGTTGTAGAGCGATTTGCGAGATCGGCCCAGTTTTTGCCATGGCTGCCTCGGTTCAATTGTGACAGTATGGCAGCGCAGCTGCAATGTTGGGGTGCTTCCGTCAGGCATGATCCCACAACCAGCTTATCTTCAGTTGCCGTGAACACGCGATACCCAGAGCTCCGCAACAGAAAGCACAATACCAGCTGCCGGAGCCCCAAAACCTGGAACTCCACGATCCCTCAAGTTCTAAAGCCTACCAGAACCTGAACGCAAAAGCCCTAAACTCTGAAAGTCGAACAGTTACCCGGCAGAGAGAAAAGGGGCGAAGAAACAAACACGAAAGAAAGGCTCTATGTGAAGCCTGTAGACCCTAAAAAGTCCAGGACACCGAACAAACCACTACAGAGTTGTAAAGGAAGCCTTCAAAACCCAATAAACCCTTTCATAATGGCCTTATACCCTATACCCTGTATAATGGCCCTGTACCCTTTGCCCATAAAGCCTTATATAACGGCCCCATACCCTAAATCCCAAACCCCAAAACCACCGAAGCTGAGGAGAAAAGGGTCGTCAAAAAATGAAGAGACAAAGCTAAAGCCCTAAACCCTAATCTCTAAACCCTAAGCCCTAAACCCTGAATAACCCTAGACCCTAAACAACCCTAAACCTTAAGCCTTAAACTTTGAACCCGCGCCGGAAACCTCGAGCCCCCAACAAAAACCACTGAGAAGGCCGATGTCTTTGAGGCCCTCGAGGGGCTCCTCGCCGAGCACACTCCTTTCAAGGGGCCTACATGGGGTTTAGGGTTGTGGGGTTTATAGGGTTTAGGGGTTCAGGGTTTAGGGATTTAGGGTTTGGGGGTTTGGGGGTTTAGGGTTTAGGGGCTTGGGGGTTTAGGGTTTGGGGTTTAGGATTTCGGGGTTCAGGGTTTGGGGCCAACGAAAGCGACAGGAAAGCCGTACAGAACCCTATACAAGCCTTAAGAACATGACTGTGTTTTAAGACAACCTTTATAAAGGCCTCAAGCGAACGCTTTATACTGGTGTTGTACATGTTCTTACATAAATGTTGGAAGGGTCCAGAAAGATCTCATACGAGTTTGATGATGTACAAGGGCTGACAGCTTGAGGGTATTAAGTTTCAGGCCGTCACGGGTTAACATTTCACAGATTGTAACGTGATATAACGTATACCCTAGCCTTGACTCTGAAATATTCTTGAACCGTAGAGTGTAGAAGAGCAGATGGGAAGCTAGTTCAAGGTGCATGGCGGCCTGAAACCTTGCTTCGCCTAGATGAAACACCTTATAGAAACCCGTACACAGGGCTTATGGCCTCTCAACTCGATGGCCATAACTTCCAGGACATTTAGGAGACCTTATGCAGGGTACTTGTGACTGTACTTGTAGCTTCTATCTCCCTAAACCCTAAACCCTAAACCCTAAATCGTGCGCACACACCCCAGGTATCGGTCCTTCAACGATCTGAAGACTCCGCGGAGGCAGAGCTGTGAGCATTGATTTCAGGGTCAGTGTTTTGTGTGGCCTTTTGTTGACGTGATGTGATGGGAATGATGATGACGATGGTGATGGCAACGATGACCACCAAGCTGACGATGTTGACGGCGGCGATGCTCAGGGTGATGATGACGGTGATGATGACGAGTGTATTCTACTGCTGACAACAATTGCGATGGGGTGGGTATGATGGTGGTGCTGGGGGCAATGATGCTATGCTGAGATGTTGAGATGATGGTGTTGGTGAAGGTGATGTTCGTCATGATAGGGCAGATAATGATGAAGTCGCTGAGACGGGGTGTAGAAAGGGGCTGGAATTTCGAGGCAGTGGAGGACGTTCAGCATTGCTGGAGCCACATTCTGCTTGCGGCTGCTTGTGCATCGTGCTACTTGCTATTTGTGGCAGGGGCTGTTTGCCCTGTGCCAGCTGTTGTATGTGGCAGGCCTTTATCGACTGCGCGCAATACGCCCATGCCTCAGATCATGCCTCAGATTGCAAGACGGCTTTGGCCCGCCGCATCCCGCAGCCCCAAGCCAACGATACATATCTACACTTGCTGGGTGCTCGGGGACCCCCGGAGAAACTATTTCGCTCGTATCTTTAGCCCGCTGATGCGGCGCATGATTTCCAACCCATTCATCCTAGCTGGTTTGACTGCTGTGATCGACAACATATGGGGGTTTCCGAAAATAGGGGACCCTAATATAGTACCCTAAATAGTAGGATCCTTATTATAAAAGTCCCATCTGAGCGATGCGGAGCGCCTGATTTTGCAACACTCGGCACAGCCTAAGCACGAGCACTAGCGCTGGACCTCCCGCCCCACACCTTAAAGCTAAACCCTAGCTCAATCCCTAAGCCTGTCAACTTGAGATCCTAAGCCAAGTGTCATGTCCTCGACCTCAAACCCCACACCCGGAAGCCTGACTTTGCCCCCTGACCTTCCAGGAAGGGTGGTGTAGCATGGAAAGATCCGCATCCCCAGCATCGACCTCGGTCTTACCGGGCTAAAGAATGCTGCTCCCATCATTGTCCTTGAGTGGGGTTCCTAAGGACCCTAGTATTAGGGATGGATCGGAGTTCTTTATTGTTGAATGTTTTACGACTTTTAGGGTTTACAGGCGTGAGGTTGGACGGTTTGGGCGATTTAGGCCTCCTTATTGCCCTTGGCATGGGTCTGATATTCCCTTTGATCGAGTATGCAGGGTGGCCTCAGGATTTAAAGGGTTTAGGGCCAGAGATTACTTCCTAATCTTATGACCATGTTCCGGAGACCTTCATCCAATTCCGCAATACACGCAGGATCCTTCAACAAGAGATGCTGGAGTTTGTGGTAATATGAGGGTGGGACGAGAGGGTCGAGATTTGTAGTAGTAGTAGTTTGCCATCGCAGGACGACTGCCAGTACCACTTTACTGCAGCTATGACTGCCCCCCAATGCTGCTGCAACTGCTTCTGCAGTACTGCCGCTTGCTGCTGCTGCTGCTGCTGCTGCTGCTGCTGCTACTTTTACTGCTACTACCACCACCACCACCACCACCACGACTACCACTACTACTACTACTACTACTGCACGTGCTACAATGTATTCTGTGGCTTTGGTCGTTGCCAACATGTTCGTACGGTTTCCGGGTCTTCCGGGGCCTAAAGGCTGTATCTTTGGAAGCCCATCCGGACATCTCAGGCCGCCGCAAAGCTCCCGGCAGAATCCCCACCGCTATGTGATGTATGTTGCTTGGTGGCATTAATTAGGATAGCTATGAGAGTCCGCTAGACCCTCAAACCTATGAGCTGCATGCTTCGGCCGTGTTAGGCCTTGTCTGGTCTCTGGGGATACAACACTAGGGAAGGGGGGTCGCTTGTGTCTTTTTTGTTGGGGTCGCTTCTGTCTTTTTTGCTGGTTCGGAAGCAACAGTCTCGAACGGGAGGCCCCCTGGAAGGCTAACCTTCCAGCCACCCGCAGCTTGGAACAAACCTGCGAAAAAGATCCCGTGACGCCCTATACACACATACATGTAATAGCATACACATTAATATACACAAGTGCAAAGGTAATTAGCTTGCGCCAGACGTCAGTAGCTTCTGGCAGCGTGTATTTCTCGTGACCTCTAGCACAGTTAGATAGTACAAGGCCAAAAATCAGTAACAAAGTAAATAAA
>CAJNJA010009554.1:0-14730 GCA_905231915.1 Symbiodinium necroappetens | reverse complement strand
CTTTGGCCACGAGCTACCCAAGCTCTCTCCGAAACGATTCAACCAACCGCGTATGAAGATTTCACAATATCCAACATAAACAATAACAATAGACCAGCACTTCCATAGGACTCTTCACTCGACGTAACCAGCTAGCGACTTGCATTCGAAGCCGGAATAGTGGGGTAGAGTGAAACAACGACAAGGTATGCCACCAGCGCAGCAAGCAGAAGGACAGTGCCGCAACTGCAGAGTGCAAAGAGTACAAGGGTAGTAGCAGAAGAAGTAGCAGCAGCAGTAGTAGCGGTAGTAGTGGTAGTAGTAGTGGTAGTAGTACTCATACCTTTAACCTTTTAAAAGTCGTAGCACTGAACAGTGCCAGTATTCAAAACGACAATTGTAGCCAGGCCGCGGCAGTAAAGAGGTAGAGGACTCGAAACTGTGCAGACGCGTCCGTCGGCTCCACGAAAACCCGAACATTGAAGCGGTCTCCGATTCCTGCAGAAACATGCAACTAGCTACTGACCACAGCCGGTCGACTTTCCAATTTCCGGCCTGCAGGCTTGGCTAGGTTCGCGTAGATAGCAACTGCCGGCGAATCGCAGAAGGTCGCAGAAACCTTGTCAACACGATTAGTAAGCTTCAAGCGATCGAGCAGCACCTGTGTGGAAGCATGCCTGAGAACACGACAGCAAAGTTCACTTTCTCGCAAACGCTGACCATTTGGGGATGGAAAATCACACGATACATGTCCTGAGATTGGTTGCCCAGGTAATGTCACAGTCACACCATCACGTTCACAAGCTTGCCGATAAACTTCATGCGGCGTTCAACAAGATTGTATTGCCGCGCTTCACAGTCGCTGGGCATTATCGTGCAGGATGTCATCAGGAGCTGCCTGCAGAAGCGCTGTCTTGAACCAACCAACTTAACTAGTTGTCCGATACCGCACTGCTCGCGACCCGTCTGCAACAGGGGACTGCTACGAAAGCTTACGTTGCAATTAATTGCTGCTCCTGATCGCGCGTGCACCTCGCACGCAGCCACGTGAATTGCCCAAGCCAAGCTGCACCGGTCGGAACGGAGAGCCCCTTTGAGGATAAATTCCTGGGTCTGGCAATCATATTCGGACAATTGCAGGCACCACCCACTAAACGATTTCAATGCGCAGCCTCAAGCCTACGTTCTTTGCAACGCATAACTTGTAACTTGTAACTAGTTTCAATGAAGCAACCGCTTCCGACAGCCATGTCAAACATACATAACAGATATAGAATCTTACACGTGGTCCGACAACTGGCAACAGAGTGAAGTTCAAGTCGCGACCGCGGCAACTCAACTGCAACAGTCGCAATGAAGCCCGGCTCAACCCCGGCATGCCACAGCATCGCTAAATCATATCTGCTGCCATATGCAAGAGCTGCCAGGCTTCTGGGGAACTTGGGCACCCCTTCCGCGCCCGTAGGCCTGGAGCTCACTGACTCAGGCAGAGGTCGGGGGCGGGCGAAAGGAGCAAGCATCAATAGCAACCACAGATATAAAAATTAGGCACATCTCTGACTGGCGGATGTTCGAGCCCCAGCGTTACAAATTGCCTCCTTGCTAAGCCTCACGTGCCTCGCGGCCCGGCACATGGAGCCTCTTAACTTCGCACGTCCTTTCGTACACTTAGACAGAATACCAAAAGCCCAGCAAGGCACACCCTTTCTGCATGCAAAGGCTACAAAGGGCTCGGTAGCATCATTGACAAATTGAAACTGCTCACGGCTTCGCGTCACTGGGCTGCAGGGCCGTGCAAGCGTCGGAACTGTGCCTCCAGCTGCTGTGCCCTCGCGTCCCAGCGTGCCATCTCCTGGTCAAAGAGCGCCCTCTGGGGCCCCCGTGCCTGGGAGCACTGTGAGGGCTGCCCCTGAGGCCTTCGTCTTGGGATCAAGGGTCGAGCCGGGGCTGGGGCCCAGGCTCGGCGACCATCCTCTGACCGGGGTACGAAAAGACCTTTCACCGGGCTCCGCGGGATATCGGTCTCGAAAGCCTTCATTCGAGGCTGAGAGACAACGGAGGTGTCCCGGTAGCTTTGATAGCTCTTGGGGATCACTGGCTGAGACATGGATGAGTGGAGACCGTGCGACTGCATCGAGTCCTCGCCGATGTAGGCTGGAGCTGGCAAAGCTGGAATTAATGCCTGTCGTTCCAGCCTCTGTTGCGTAGTCCGTACATCCTGAAGCGCATCCAGGAGTTGACCGATGGTGGCTTGGCCAGCATCGCGCAGCTCTTTGAGCATATCCTGGAGAGCTGTCACTTCGGGTGAGATGGGGGCCGGAGCAGCCTGGCGTTTTTCGGCGGCCAGCTCGGCTCGAAGCTGATCCAGTATGGATCGCTGTGATGGCTGGGATGTGGGTCGCTGGGTCGAATTCTTAGCCTGTGCTTGGCTCAAGTGCATCTGTAACTGGAGCTGTTGCTGTTGCAGCTGCTGCATCTGCTGCTGTTGCTGCTGCATCTGCTGCAGCATCTGCTGCTGGAGCTGCTCGCCCCTGTCAAGCTGCGGACGCTCAAGCAAGTTCCGAAAGGCCAGAGGCAATATGGATGCTACCGACTCTGTCAGGACGTGCTCCGAGGTTCGCTGAGGTCTGGACTCCACTGCCTGCGAAGGACCGGCACCGAATGAGATGTTGACCATTGGCTTTGACAGCAAATCCTGAAACGGCTGTGAAGGCGGCGGTGGTGGCGGCGGCGGCTGCTCTACCGTCTGCAACTCAGCTGGTGCTGGCGGCATTGGCAAAGTTTGCCTGACAACGTCCTCCGCCCGGTTGGATCCTAGAGGTGTCCGTGCATCCGAACGCGTGTTTGCATGGTCCGGCTCGCCCAAGAGAGCAGCCAAGTAGCCGACCAGCTCGTCATTGTCGCGTTCTGCACGCCTCTGACGCGCCTTGGTTTCCTGAAGCTCGTGATAGAAAGCTTGTATCTGCTCTTGCAATGCATCTGGCAAGCTATCATCATAAGGAAAAGGAAACCCGGGAAGGCTGCTTTCGTAAGCGAAGTCGTCTCGCTGAATCTGACCCATGCGGTAGCTTTCCGGGCCCCACCTTGGGAAAGGCCCTGCAGATGTCCGCATGTGCTCCTCAAAGGAAGCAAATTGGCCCGATGCCTGGTTGGCACTGTAAGCTGCCTGACCCATGTCCATGCGAAAAGGCTCTTGAGACGGGCGAGCGGACTCCCCGTTGAGACATCCCAGAGGAAGGGGTGGGACCGCCCCCGCCCCTGTGGGAGCACGCGTGTTGCTGGGCTCTTGGGACTGCGGGCACGAAGCATCGGAGCTGCGGGTCGGATCTGTTCTCCATGTAGAAGGTCTCTCGTCATCGGATCCCTGCCTTCTTGCGTTCTGCGAACTCGGCGACTGCTGGGCTTCCTGAGCCTCCTCGAAGCGCAGGGACCTCTGGGAATTCGGAGCTTCCGTCAGCTGCAGCACTGAGCTCTTCGCAAGTCCGATCTGCGCGGAAGGGGCGGGCTGGGCCTGGACTTCCACGGTTTGCATTTGGAAAGTCTCCGTTGGGACCTGACCAAAGAAAGTCGCGCTCTGCGCTGACGCAAAGGCTTGGACTGGTCTCTGACCCGAGGCCGATTCCGTGGTCTTCGCCATGCTCAAGCTCTGAGACTCCTCCAAGGTCGGGGCCCAAGTGTCTGCTGCGGTGGAAAGGAGAGAACTTCCCAAGTCCAGCTTAGGAGTCGGATCCGGAAGGGCGAGGTCGGAACTGTCTGGAAGCCCCACTCCGCGTCCGGACGGAATCGTAGGGAGGCCCCCAGATGCATCTTCCAGCTCCCGCATCGGCACCGGCGGCAGCGCTGGCCGCTCTGCAACTGGGCTCACTGCATCAGCGAACCAGTTGTCAGGAACAGCCTGCACCGGAACTTGCACCTCCGTGATTGGCAGAACTGGCTGAGCTGGCGCCATCTCTGAGACGACCTCCTCTTGGGCGGGCAGAGTACTTGATACCGGTTCGTCAAGCACTGCCAGCGCTGTTGAGACCTGCGTTTGCTCACATTGCTCTTCCAGCTGGTCATCCACTGCTTCCTGCTGCGTGGGCTTCAAGCCTGTCGAAAAAGCTAAAGCCAAAGCGTATTCTGCAGGCTCTGGTGTTGGATCAGTGATGGCCAGTACCGGAGTGTCTTTTGCAGAAGCCTCCGGAGGTTCCAAAGCCATGGAAGCTGCAACCTCCAGTCGCCGTGCTGGTACAGGATTCCATGGCTCTGGCGGTACTGTCAGCAAACGGAGGCCCTCCAAATGTTCGCAAGCTACCTCATCCAAGAAGTGATCAGTGAACTCTACCGTGCCGATGTCAATATCAGATGTTGTGAGGTCATTGCCGGGCACTGTCCCCAAGCATTCGAAGCACTGGCCGTAGCTGTCTGACGCCAGGATCAGGTCTTCAAGGTCCCTCCGGGTCACCTGAGGGCTGATGACGTTTTGAAAAAACTGATGCCATGTAGTCATACCTCAAAGCTGTTAAGCGAGAACCCTGAACCAACCACACCTGTCCGTCGTGCGTGTTTGCAGCAACCTGCTCGTAGACGAAATCTAGGAAGCGCATTGCATTCTCCACCCGCTCCTGCGAAGCTGTGTGCCGAGGCGATATAGCATTGAAGAAGAGACGATAGAACCCGATGAGAGAAAACAACAGCAACAACCTGCCTAGTGGTGGAGGAGACAATATAAGGGAACGGTCATGGCAAACAGGGCCCACTTATGTTCCAGAATCAAGACTGCACGTGGATGGACACTTTGCAAAGCTCTCCTGCGACACAGGTTGCTCCTCGACCTGGAGCCCCGTCTCTGAGACCTCGGATGCCTCAACCATGTCGGTGAGGGCCTTGACAACGCCAGAGGCAATGGCTGGCTTAGCTCCTGCTCTCGGTTCAGGCCGAGGGCTCAGCTCCGTTTCAGAGTCGAGCTCTTCTGTAAGTGAGAGTGAGGCCCTTGGAGCCATCTCCGCACTGTCGGCGCTTGAACGCGCCGTCGGCGCAGCAGAGGGCTTCGGCGCTGCGGCCATTTCCGACATGTACCAATGGTGGAACTCTTCCCAGGTGACCTCGCGGTCGTCGTTCTGATCCATTCGTTGGAACCTCTCCTCCAGCTTTGCACGTGAACCGTCTTCCTGTTTGATAACACTTGGCAGGCCGAAGAACATTGCCGTCTCGAAGCTTTGTCGACACATTTTGATCAACTCACGCTTGTTGATCGTTCCATCACCGTTTGTATCACACGTCTTGAAAATGGCTCTCAGCTTGGCCTCGTCGGCAGCATCAATCTGCGGGGCCGCAGCCTCTGCTCTGGCTCCGGCATCAGGATTCTCGATCTCAGGACCTTCGTCCCTGTCCCCGTCTGCCGCTCCGGCAGGCCCCGAGGCTGCTTGGCTTTGGCTCCTGACTTCCAGGTCGGTGCAGGTTCGACCTAGGTCCGGTGCTTCCACGCCCAAGAGCTGAAAGTCCCTTGCTGCCTGGCGAAGTGCGAAGCCGTAGTGCCGGAGCCTCAATATCTGCTGTGCTGCCTCATCAAGCCTGTTCGCGAACTCCCTCAAGCACTCCCGGGCTTGATCAGTGTGGCTCCTCCCACAAGTTGCAAGGATGCTCAACTGATCGTGATTCATTAACTGGGAACTGAGAGATAGATCTGAGATGGCACCCAAAGCTGGTCTCAAGACCTCAAAGATATACCCAGCATGAGCAGCCCGAGTCTTCGCGGGCGTAGCTGGGATTGCCCCGAAGATGGCGGCTAACACCATCTCCCAAGCATAGCCTTCCAACGCGGTCAGCGTGTCAGACTGCACTGCTGGCTTTGGTGGACGCTGGGGCGACCTAGAGTCGTCACTGTCGCTGTCATCAGCTGGCACTTTCCCAGCAGCTGCGAGGAAGGAAACGAGCTGCAAAATGGCAGAAGATGCCCCAAGCAGTTTAAACTGCTGGTCCCTCAAGGCCTCAAGAGAACCTCGCACCATCTCCTCTGTGAGGGTACGGAGCATGTTCTGAGGCAGCTTGTGAGGCGGTCCCTTGCCCAGCTTCCCCAAGCGACGGACGGACGTCTCTACCACGGAGAGAACAGCCTGGCCCATTTTCACGAAGTCATAGCCAAGAGTCTCCACGAGTACCTCGAGAAAGGCGTCAAAGTCGAAGCCGCCCTCCCGAAAGGCCAGGAGGCAAACATCATCCAGCTGGCCATCGGCAAAGAAGCCCCTCAAGGCCATCGCCCGATTTTGCTTGTCGCCACGCTGCTGCCAAATCTCTCGCCACTCGGCCGATGGCATCTTCGGCTCCAGGAGATCTCCAGGCTTCAGGTCCATCTCCGGAGCTCCCATCTCCAGGCCTCGCGCCCTCACGTGCACCAGGATCCGAGGTTTGAGGCCCTTGGCACGCTTGCTGTTCTCCGGCACGAGATCGCCCCAAATGGCCAGGGACTGGCTTAAGACCTTCTGGAGGTACTCGGTCCTCTCAAATCCCACAGGTCCTAGTCTAGTGGTATTTACAGGTTATGACGCACATGACGGAAGGCCCTGGATTCTGAGTCGAGCCCCTTGACAAGCTAACACTCTCGCGGTCCTCTGGGAGATCGCACTCTTGGCCAGTGCCTCCGCCTTTACCAGCAGGGCCTTGGCCAAGGCCTCGGCTTCCGCGATCGGCACTTGGCTCCTGGAAGCCGCGTGGGCTGCGAGCAGAGCCGCACTGCAAAGGTCAAAGGCCTCCAAGCCATTGCGAAAGGAATGGCTGAGAGGCTCCAGCCTGTCGACTTCATTCCAGAACCATCGCAAAGCCACGGTCGCTCCTGGGCCATCCGATTGCGCCTCGAGTGCAAAGGCCTCGACTGCAGAGAGGTCCAGAACCGACGCCGACAGGAGGCGCTTCAAGGGTTTCTCGTAGGGCTCCTTGATCCGCCCACCGCCGCAGCAGAGGTTTGTTAGGAGGCCTGCCATCTTTGCTCAAGGCCTCGGCTTCCGCCAGCGCCATGTCATGCGAGTGCAAAGATGAGATGAGATGGACGGCTTGGCACATCTTTCTTTTGGCTGGGTCGCTTTACTGCTGTGGTGCGCTTTTTCTTGATGGTCTGCGCATGAAGCGTTCGGCATTTGGCTGCGACGTGGGCGCAAGCGAGGAGAAGACAACACTCAACATGGTCATGCCAACGGAAATCGCAGCATGCAGCAGCCTCCATGCAACAAATTTCTTGCATAGGCTCCAGATGCAACATGCACACGGAAGATGCAACAGACAGGACATCTTGCCACACTCAACGGGGCCTTCGCAGGTCGAAGGCTTTGCGAAGAGGCTCTGCTACCTGCATGCAATGCTGCTAATGCAGCATAGAAGAAGTCCTATATGTAACACATCAGTGTACATGCATGTGTATACGCCTTGAAGAAATGGGTGGATGCACGCATGCATGTCTGCATCAGTGTCTTGTGTATTTATAGGTGATTGAATTTGCATATGTGAGCGCGTGCGGGCGAATGTCTGTCTGTTTCTTTCTGCAGCTGAGGGGGTTCAGTTCACCCCTGTGCGCACGATTCGCTAATCTGATTACATATCTACATCTACATGTCTATATATACACATACATATACACATACTAGTCATACTATATATTATACATACTCTCCGTGGCTGAATTTCAGCACCGGCAAGCCTTTTCGTAGATGCGGTTGTCTTCCAGCACACCTGAGGCTCATGCAACGATAAGGCCATACTGCATACACTAGTCATGCTGCATACACGGGTTAACACTCATCCTAAACCCGGGAACGCTACTGACACGGCTGCCGGGAAACTCATCGTTGCTGTGTTCAGCATCAGCATGCCAAAGATGCCCTTGCAGACTGGCTTGTTGCCACCGTCCGGGATCAAAGTTTGATACCTTCATGGCAGGCCGGGCAGAAGCTCAACAACTCTCAAATGAAAACGGCTCAAGTGAGAGTGTGTTAAGACCCCGCTGCTTCTCGAAGCCCCTGCTATAGGCACTAGTGGGAATCGGCCTGCAAGGCTCTCACAATCCTGAACCGAGCTTCATGGGCATGAAGGGCGAGCATGGAAGCTCCAAGCGCAGTGACACCCAGAGCAAGGACATGATGTCGCTCCTCGGATGCACTTGCAAATGATACAGTCTGAGTAACTTATTATAAGGCATGACAGACTTGCGAGATATTGGAAGCCATGGCTCGGAGGCTGAGATGTCATCTCCAAAGCGAACTCCCGCAAAAGGATGCCAGCACCGAAGTTCTCCTCCCAGCGATGAAGGAACGGTCGGAGCATGCAGAAGCACCCTCGCTCCATCTCCTTCAAGGCGCCCAGTGTAAAACCGGCCTCAGGTCCGTGAAGCTTGGCCAAACTTCTCGGAACGGCTGGGAGAAGAGGATTCGAGCGAGGGGCGCCCTTCTTCAACCCAACGTTCCGGAAGCGCTCGCACTTGTTCAGCGCTGAGACCAGCTTCAGACCCTTCTCACCGACATCCTGCGAAACAACAGGGCACAGCACGCTGGCTTTAAGCTGAGAGAAGATCTTACGCTTGGCCACCCTCTAAGCATGGCAGGGCGGCGTGAGATGCTACCGATATGCTGCTGCCTAGCTCCACGAGCAATATCCTCCATGTAGGTGGCATACGGCGCCCAATACTCACCTCTGTGCCACTGGGTAAGCGGCAGCTCCTGCAGCTGGACTTGCAGACCCCCTTGCCTACCAAGGAAGATCCCAGCTGCGTCCCCTCCCAAAATCCTGCAGGCACGGGTGCCCTGAAGCCGAACATCCACAGCGGGCTAGGACAAATCCATGCGGTCCTTCTTCAATATGCATTCTGAAGCATGTACCCCGGCCAAGAACAATCCCAAACTGGAGGGGTGTGCACAGACATGCAGGGATGGTGATTGCAAGGGCCGGCGAGTCTTCGGACCGGTCTCTGGAGAACAAAAAAACACGCAAGTGCGGAGCCAGGCGCAGGAAGGACGCCCGGGCCAGGGACGAGGGATGCCTAGGCGTTGGTTGAAACTGAAACACAGTGGAAGCAAAGCTTGACATTCATGCTCAGGGCTCGTGCTCATTGCTTCACTCTGTGAGCCTACCGTATACATGCTCCGTATGAGAAGCCTCTCTGAAGCATATTATAGATAGTTTGAAACCATAACAGACAACGTCGTCGAGCTACCTCCTCTGCCGCAGAGGGAGCTTCGCTGCCTCCGCTCAAGCACGTTTCTACGATGCACGTGTATGTGTCGCGAAAATTTGATGCGCAAGCGCCTCGTGCAGCTTCTGTTTCACCTGCTTGTCGTGCAGGCTTGGCGGGCACCGGCGTGGCTGGTGGCGCAGCTGGTGCAGATGGCGGCCCAGCGCCCGCGCTGGACGCTGCATAGGGCTCACCGGATGGCGCCTTCTTCCTGGCAGTGAAACCACACTGGGCTCAGGCCGGCCTATGGCCAGCTCCATGCAGCCAGGACTCTTCTTTGGCTTGAGGAACCCACCGCTTCCTCAGTTGAACGAGCCCAACAGATCGTCCCTGTGGACATGAAGATGCCATGCAGTAGAGCAAGTGTTGATGGCCACGTGAGGTCGTGCGACGGATGGTGCGATTTTTGTTGCCTCCCGCAGCATGCTCTAGTAGTGTGTAGGCGCGCGGAGGTCATAGAATGCAACCAATACAAGCACTGCCAAAGCAAAAAAAGTCAAGTGGCCACGCCCAAGACATCCTTACGGACCGAACGCGACCAAGAAGACAGGAACAACAACAGCCATCTGTCTTTGTCGTGATTTCGTCATGCTGAATCTGCTGCTTGCACCATGCGCGTCGCTTCCCCATTCTGTGCTCTCTGCAAGAGCCCAGTCTGCCTTCAAGAAGCTCTCTCAAGCTGTTTTGCGACTTGTCAGTGAGAATCCTGTTGGGATGTTGCGAAAAAGCAACTGCGACAGAGATCAGGTGTGCCGGCCACAGCTGTCACTTGCGGCCCATGACATCTTTGTTTGGAATCCTGGAAGGGTGCGTCAAGGCTGCGATCCTCGTGCAAGTTGTTGTGTTGAGAACAGCCTGCCGACTGCAAGGACTCTCTGCAGCACACTCACACATACTATACTATACTATGCCATACTATACTACACTATCCTATACTGTACTATACTATACTATCCTATACGACCTCAAGGTTTTCCTGCGTCCCTGGTCCCAGCTCTGCCAGGCCCAGGCGGCCGGCCATAAGCGCCCAGCTGCTTTTTGACTACATTTTTCCATTGGTACTCCATGTAGGGTTTACGCTCTCCCTCCATGTAGGGTTTGGGGTTTAGGGCTTAGGGTATCTGTGTGTGGGAGACTGGGAGAACGGATACATGAATCTGAATATAATATGTATGATCTGTCAAAGACAGGGTTGGGCAGGGGGTTATGTTTAAACTGTTTAAACATTTACTGTTTAAACGCCGGGATGTTTAAACAAACGGGCTCCGCAGCAGAAGTTGTTTAAACTGTCTAAACGCTGTTTAAACGTCAAACTTCTAAACGCTGCTTAAAGGGCAAACTGTTAAAACAAACAAATGTTCAAACACAAACACACACACACACATGTTTCAACATAACATCTCTACTCTGAACTGTGCCATACACTCACTTTACCTTCAGAACTGCTGCTCCAACGTTTAAACCGTCTAAATGTTCAAACCGTTTAAACGCTTAAGACCATTGAAACGCCTCAAACGTCCCGCTTCTCATGCCTTCAGAAGTGCTGCTCCAACGTTTAAACCGTTTAAACGTTTAAACAGTTTAAACGTTTAAAACCATTGAAACGCGTCAAACGTCCTGCTTCTCATGCCTTCAGAAGTGCTGCCAAGCCAGCCTCAAACGTCCTTCTTCTCTTACCTTCAGAAGTGCTGCTCCAAAGTTTAAAACGTTGAAACGTTTAAACCGTTGAAACGTTTAAACCGTTTAAACGTTTAAATGCCTGAAACGTCCTGGCTCTCATATCTAAGTGCTGCTCCAACGTCTAAACCGTTTGAACGTTTAAACGGCTCAAACGTCCTGCTTCTCATACCTTCAGAACTGCTGCTCCAACGTTTAAACCGTTTAAACATTTAAACCTAAGTGCTGCTCCAGAGTTTAAGCCGTTTAAACGTTTAAACCGTTTAAGCCGCGTAGACCGTTTACACGCCTAGAACTACTGGGCCACGCAGACACATGTTCAAACACTCACTCGACACCCCCGAAATGTTTAAACATGTTTAAACGTGCAACCCCGACACGCTTAAACAGGTTCAAACATACCGAACCCCGCGCAATGTGTAAACTGTTTAAACGCCCGGAATGTCTAAACGTTTAAACTCCAAACGTGTTTGGCCCATCTCTGGTCAAAGATATCAAGGAGAAGCCAAGGCCGACACCTACAAAGAGGTCCACGTCCTTCTCAGTCCAGTCGACAGCATCAGCTGGGAAGTTTAAGCTGCTGGGAACAACGTCCGGGTACCTGGGAATGCGCCACACATACTGCTGCACTATGTCTGCGATGATAAGGATCGCGACGCGGCAGTGAAGGCTGCTTCATGCTTTTGCTTCTCTGAAGCTGATGAGATTGGCGAGGACGCCGAGTGCCGCAAGAGTGATGCTCGTGATGACATCGGTGATGAGGATGGGGACATGTGCGACAACGGAAACAACGATGGTGAACCGAACATGAGGAGGGTTAGCAAGAAGCCCACAAAGTATGCTCATTTGCGGCTGCCGCTGCGTACTACCACTACTACTCCATGTAGGACATGACTTCTTCACCTCCCAGGCACCGTGCAAGCACTTTGGCGATGACCGGGCTGTCGAGCGCCATAGCTCTGTAGCAGCGGCTCGGCTGGCTTGTCGAGAAGGAGAAATTGCACTGCGTAGGGTTCCATCTCCGTTCTTGGCCCGTAAAAGTATTCCTACGGCGTTTGCAACCGGGAATGGGCAGATGCTGCTACTTCATGCTCCCGATACTACGCGCTGCCATAAACACCAACCTTGAAAATGACATCAGCAGGGCATGGAGGATCTCCGGGGGAGCTATGAACATGCGAGAATGGCACAGCCCAAGGAGCCTTGAGTATGCCGCTCTCTCATGGAACTGTGGGCATACTTCAGCACGTGTCTTGCTGTCCTCCGCGGTCGCTTCCTGCTCACGACGGGAGAGAAGCTTGACAACCCGACATGTCCCAGTCTATCTCCCCCACCAAATGGGAAGCATTACCATATAAACCACAAGCTCCAAATCTGAAGCTTGGGAGAAGTTGCCCGCATCCGAAGCCCGCCTTCAGGGCGCCAGACCACACAGGCACCTCTCCTGCCAAGTTTGCCGACCTTACGCTAACCTCATAGTCTCGGGCAGCCACGCATTCGAAATCAGCAGAACAATCAATTTGGCATTCCTGATGCATTTCCAGTGGCGTTTTTTTGGGGTTCCGATTTGGTGTTGTCTTGGTGTTGAGATGTTGTTAGCATTTTTTGGGTGTTCAGAGTTGGTGTTTTTGTGGTGGATGCTTTTGGTGTTGGGGTTATGATGGCACTTTTTGGAGCAGCCTGCGGCATGATTCCCCATCCCCTAAACATCCCTGTGAGGCTAGTTTTCACAGCTACTCGAAAAACCCAGGCAAACTTTGCATGTTTCTGTAGCACATGTATTCACCAAATGCTTCATGATCGTTGGCCGCATGAAGCGGTTTCGGTGGAGTTCAGGGTCGCTTTTTTTCTCCTAACCCTACACCCTAAACCCAAGGGTTTCCGTGGCTTTGAAGGGCCGTTGACACAAAAAAAACCCTGGTACCCCCTCCTTTGGCGAGGTCATCCTGGGACTCGTAGCCGACAGGACGAGCCTTGACCTTGGTTTCGCGGAGGATGAGTAGATATACCATACTATCCTATACTAGACATAATATAGTACAATATGACATCGTATAGTTTGATATAACATAGTATAATAATATATAGTATGATGTGATACGATACAATACAATAAGGGTTCCATTTGGGGCCTTCCGGTTCCTTTTCAGAACACATAGGGGCAGTCGCCCTCTTCCCCCTCACCGTCAGCAAAAGCGGCAGCTTCAGCAGCAGTAGCGGCTATAGCAGAACGGTCATCATCACCACAATCATCATCGGAATCGCAATAATGATCATGGTCATGCGGCAGCACGATTTTCAAAAGTGCATATGAAAGAACATGCGAACCTGGTAACCAACATGAACCTGGCCCCGCAATGACTAAGTTCATGGCGATGTCTCCGGTGGTACCTGACTGGACAGCGGCAGCAAGAAATGACAAGCTCCGTGCCTGAAGGCGCATCATGGAATCATGGAGTATCTGCAAAGGGAAGGCATTGAGACAGAAAGCGTTGCGAAGCAGCTCGCTAGGGCTCTCACCATTAAACGACTGGTCTTGCTGTGGGATGCAGATTTTTCTACTCGATAGAGCGGTTGCCGTTCTGACATGAACTGTGTCCAAGCAGCAGATCTTTCTGCAGACCAGGTGCTCGTGTTCTTGGTGCAGCACGGAAGGTCGTCGAGTGAACACCCTACAGCTTGTCCCATGGCCACCAGAGAAGCTTCGAGAGTATAGTGGTCAAAGCAAGAACGGCGACGAGGGCTCTGCGTACAGAATACACATGTTGACTGAAATTCTTGGCCTCACTAGCATGCCCAAACAACAGCTCTCTCTTGAAAGCACTTGCAGTCATCAAACATATTGTTGAACTACTGGAAGTCTACGAGCTGGGATGAGCCGGCGAGGGGAAGACACGGATCAACCGCTGAAGGTACGCCTCCTCAACTAGCCGCGCCACAACATCTACTACGGCTACAGTATAACTGCAATTTCAAGCCAATTGCATCTACAAAATGTTACTACCAGTAGCACATAGAGGGAAACTACGTGTGGAACTGCTATGAACTGCTGCTCGCATGGATGAAGTACGTGTATCATGCGAACCATTTGCGACAACGCACCATCCGCGACTATGGTGCCTGGACTGATCTGCGTTTTGTCTGACCGCACATTTGCCGGTCCGGTCGGTTTCAGAGCCATCGCGGCCTGCAGGCTTCTCATTTTGGATGTGGCATGACCCGTTTATGTGCGCCCGCTTTACCATCTTGCCCACGCTTTCCTCGATAGGGCGCATCGCCCTCGGTGCCCTGCCTTGCGCTCGGCCAGCCTTTGGCGACTCGCTCCTGACTGCGGCTGGGACCAAAGGAGGCTGCTTGAAAAGGCAGTGGCGCCACGTCAACACCACAGACACTGTTACCGTAGATGCAGTTGCGAAAAGGATATGCTCTACATCTGTCTCTGGGGATCGTCCTCCTCCTTAAAAGCCGAACGATCATCGGGACCCTTTTAGCACGACGACATGGTTTCTACCACAGCCAAAATCGTATCACTAATTGCCGGGCCGGAAAACCCGTCCTCGGTTGCAGCCGAATCAACGTGTTTCGGCTCCCCGGCTCCTTGCAACGTGTTCGGAGGAGCCGTCGTAAACATACCCGTCACTGCAGCCGCACATCGTACGAAAAGCGCCATACATCCAATGCCACTTAGTTGCAAATAGCCCTTGGTAACCAAGAACACTACCACCACCACCACCACCACCACCACCACCACCCCCGCCACCACCACCACCACCACCACCACCACCGCCACCGCCACCGCCAAAGCGTCTGGGCCCAATCTTTTTGAGTGGTTGGGGATTGTGTGTGTGTGTGTGCCTCGTTCCTCCCTTTGGTTGCCC
>CAJNJA010009553.1:20350-39663 GCA_905231915.1 Symbiodinium necroappetens | reverse complement strand
ATAATATAATATAATATGGTATAATACAATATAATACAATATAATATAATATAATATAATATAATGTAATATAATATAATATAGTATAATATAATTTAATATAGTATAATATAATATTAATATTAATATTNNATTAATATTAATATAATATAATATAACAAAATTTGATATAATATAATATAATATAATATAATATAATATAATATAATATAATATATTATAATATAAAATGTAGCATAACATAGCAGAACATAATATAAGATAATATAACATAGTGTAGTATACTATAATATAATATACTATCGTATAGTATAGTATAATATAATATAACTATAATCATAAATAGAAATGTAACAATAAATATGAATATAAATATCAATATAACTGCAAATATATACATGTATGATGCAGGGCTGCCACCCCCTGTGGTTTCGTTGTTGTGGCGAGCTCTGCACCCCCCTTAACTTGGCCTGGATTGGAATACACAGCACGTGTAGCACAAGGACCTGTTGTCTCGATTAGTGACTCAACTACTGTTACGTGAAACTTTAAAAGCACTTGTTCTGATCTTCTCCACCACCATTCATGTCTACAATTGCATCTACTGTGGTCGTGCGGCCCGCATCCGCCGTTCTTGAAGTTCTTATGTGTTACTCTTTGTCTTCCTTCTTGATCTGGCACCGGTGGTACTGCTCATGATGTTGTGCTGCTCTAGACGGCGACGCGAGTCGACAATCAGTTCATCTTTGACATCATGCTCAACATCATCATTTTCATCATCGGTACCATCAAAAGAATAGCTGCACCTTCTTCTTCGTTTACACACATGTGCAATGGTTTACCCTTTCTCTTTTACACACGTAAGAACGGTCACATCTTCCCCGCACACATACACATACACACACTCTCTGAGACACATACACACCTTCACAAAAAAGCACCGATTGAAACCGATCGAACCGATTGAAACTTCAATCGAGGCCCGGGTCCAGGATCCAAGATTGCCTAGGGGTCTGTGGGCAGAAGCCTGGATCCTGGATCCAGGCCACGATTGAAATTTCAATCGGTTCGTCGCCGTATCAGCAGCCTCAGGAGGAAGACACACAGAAGAGAGCAGAGACTGTAAGAGCATCCAAAGCAGTCCACAGTCATGATGGTACCGGCTGGCTTTGCAGGAATTCCCCGAGTCATGAAGCTACCGACAGTACGACTGTTAATGCTATTAAAACCTAGAGGAAATTAAATAATGATCAACCCTAAACCCCAAAACCCTAGACCCCTTAAGCCCTAAACCCTTAAACCCCAAGCACTACACCCTAAACCCCTAAACACCTAAAAACCTAAACCCCAAACCCTAAAAGCCTAAACCCTAAACCCCCGCAGTCTGAGCAAACATCCCGCAAACCCCGTGTCTTGAGGTCGCAGGGAGGAGGGCGCTTCGACCATGCAGCTGGATGTCAGCTGGGCCCTCGTGTTACGCTTCGGGGTGGAATAGAGGTGCCTCAATAAGAGGAACAGGGTTTTGGGGTACATTATATACCATAAGTGCAATTAGAACAGGGTTTTGGGTATAGTATACTATAGCTGTGGAAAGGATTGGGGTTTCTACTTCAGGGTTTCGGGTTCAGGGTTAGAATGTAGGGCTTAAGGGGAACGCGAAACTCTCTATAAACCCTGCCCCTAAACCCTAAGCCCTAGACCCTAAACCCTGAACCCGAAACACTAAACTCTAAACCTCTAAACCCTAGACCTTAAACCTCTAAACCCTAGACCTTAAACCCCTAAACCCGAAACCTTCAACCCCTCAACCCGAAGCCTTAAACTCCTAAGCCTGAAACCTTAAAGTTCAGGGTTTAGGGTCGCGTCCTAACTCGAAGCAAGCCCCGAGCTGGTCCTCTGCGCCGGCAAGCAAAATCCAAAGGCTTCAGCGTTTAGGCTACTATCCCGAAGCCCCTAAGCCTAGACTACCCTAAACCCTAAATCCAAACCCTAAACCCTAAACCCTCCACGGTAGCTAGGCAGATACGTATATGGAAGGATCCCGAACTCCAAGCTAAAACCCTAGAGCCCGAAGCCCTACCTGTAACCGAAGACCTGCCTGTTTAAGGAACTACATACATAGAAACCATAGTAAGGAAGCCCTAAAACGGTAGGTCTTTTCGGCTAAAGGTAAGCCCTAAATGGGGACCCGAGATGCCAAAGATCCTGTGTCGAGGCTACAGCGAGATCGGAGGCCAGCGGGTCGGGACTGCAGTTTTTTTTTTTTTCTTTTTCCGGGGTTTGTGTCAAAGTTTGATGGGTTTTATGGTTTAGGATTTAAGGTTTAATGTACGGGCCTTGATAATTCGACGAGGTTACTGCGGTGTCATAGGGTTTTCTAGGGAACGTTCGACGATTTTGACGGGTTTCAATGCTTTTCTATTATCAGCTCTTGTAAGGTCTTTATGGGGGTGTTGCATCCACGGTTTTACAAGATCTTGGTATAGTTTTATAGGGTTTGGTGTCGGAAATCTATTTTTGTAGGCGTCAGGGTCAGGGTTGAAAGTTTAGAGTTTCAGGGCCCTAAACCCTAAACCCTAAACCCTAAACTTCTCCAGCTCATGTTCAGAGTTCTGGATTTCCGAATCTGGTGTCGGCGGTGACGGTTCGTGACGTACACCTTCGGTGCAGTGAAGAAAGGAGCCTCAGCAAAGGACCGTTTATAAGCAATCCTTGGGCACCGCGTAGTAGCATGATTGGTACAAAGGTCCGAGTAGTTTCAATGAGAAATCAGATCCAGCTCGATTGAAACAGAGCCGCTTACCTTTGTCTTGATGATGCCTAAACCCTAAACCCTAAACCCTAAACCCTAAACCCTAAACCCTAAACCTAAACCCTAAACCCTAGACCCCAAACCCTAAACCCTAAACCCCTAAGCTGCTTCATTGATACACTGTGTTTTTCCACTCCCCGAACTCTGCTCCGCCTGTGCTCTGCTCCAAGGCAGGGCCCTGCTGGCAAAGGAAATTCGACGAAGCGCTCTCCTTGTAGCTTCCCCTGCTTTTGTGGTGCGATCCTTAAGGGCTAAACCCTAAACACAAAACAAAAAACTCCAAAAACCCGAAACCCGGAACCCTAAACCCAAAGCCTCTTGTCTTCGAATATGGCCAAGCGTTCATTACGATGATAGAGCTGGAGGATGGGTGGACGGACTGTCCATGCAGTCTGCAGACAACCACTCCCAGATGTTCAAGACTAGCTAGGTTTCAGACTAGCTAGGTGTCAGGTTACGGGGTTGCGCAAATCCCAAACCGAGAGCTGTGAACGCAAGCTGTAAGTTCCAGCTGACATTGTGGATCACGGATGGATTCTCGCAGTTTCTGCTGGCAGCATTGTAGCTGGAGACTTCGTCATCCTGTCCCTCTCATGTTGAACTTCGATGCGTCATAGGACTTCGAAAGGGTGAAGCAGGCTTAAACCTTATCCCATCGTAGATAGAACCTGCCTATCTTGCGATTAGACCAGGAGGGTATATACTCCGAAAGCGCCGTTGGCCTTGCTGAACTGACTCGGGGTCCACGATTGGTGTTGGAGAAACTGCCGTAGCCGAACAATCGATGCCTAAAGTAGGATGGATGTATGCGGATCCACTGAAATGGAGCCCCTCGTTGTAAGAAGCCTCATATTCCTTATGGTCGCTTTGAGTGGGGTTTCCCGTTTTAGCATTAGCGTTTTGGTTGACTGATCCTAGACCATCTTCGGTTCTTTGTAATCTGTAAAGACCAGAAGGGACTCCGTAAGCAGGTGAAAAGTTAAGGCCTGAAGCACAACAACCCCAATCAGGGTCCCAATACGACAATGTTTAACCTACGTACCCTAAGCCCTGAACCCTACAACCTACTGACGCGCCCAAGAATGCTTCAACCCAAAAAAGGGGGAGTGCCGGAGATTTCAGGAACTGTCGGTAGACACCGAAGGATAGGGCTCCCTAACGCTTCAACGGTGGTCCCTGACAACGACGAACGCCGGAATCGAGGCGCATAGAGCCCTTGCGGAACACGTATCGAACCTTTCCTAAATCTCTAGCTGTCGGAAGCCCATGCGAAACTTCAAGTAACGCCTTACGTCCAGTCTAAACCCCAAACCCTAAAACTCCCACCGCCTTTAACCCTAAACGCTAGACCCCATTTCATAAAACACTCAACCTTCGACCAAACCCTAAACTCCAACCCTAAACCCTAAACCCCAAATCCTAAACCATTAAGCCTAAACCCTAAACCCTAAACTCCAACCCTCAGCCAGCCTCGAAACCCTAAAACCCTAAACCCCTAAACTCTGAAGAGGCGTGGACATCGCCATCCACTACGTGACCCCGGCCCTTCCTCCCTCTGAGTCCGCAAGTGAGGCCATGCCTGATGGCTCAGAGAACATGATTTTAGGGTTTAGGTTTAGGGATGGTGGTAGTAGTAGTAGTGGTGGTAGTAGTAGTAGTAGTAGGAGGCGTCGTGGTAGCTGCCTGCATTCATCAAGGATAGAGGTCTTCAGGAGCATGTCACATGCAGACTCAAATCGGTGACAACAGTGCTATGAGAGGGTCCAGGTATACCCTAAACCCTAAACCCTAAAGCCTAAACCCGAAAGCCCTAAACCCCAAAGCCCTAAACCCAAACTTTTACACCCTAAGCTCCCAACTGGCGCAGAGAACGGGGCAGCCTGCAGCTTCAGTAGGGATCTTCCCATGAAGGATCCAGGGATTCCGGGTCTCTTCTTTGCTTCGGGTTTAGGGTTTAGGGTTCAGGGTTTCGGGTTCAGGGTTTAGGGTTTCGGGTTTAGGATTCAGGGTTTCGGGTTTAGGGTCTGGGTGCCTCCAAACCGAAACCTCAATCCTCTGAGCTCGACATCTCAACTCTGAGGGGCCGAGGGATCCGAAACCTGCAACCCCCAAAAACCCACCCCAACCAAAAATTGGAACCCAAAGCCCCTCAACCCGAAAGCCCACGAACGGGGTTTAGGGGTTAGGGTTCAGGGGTTTAGGGTTTAGGGTTTAGGGGTTTGGGGGTTTAGGGTTCTCGTGGCCCTAAATCCTGACACCCTACACCGGCACCCTGGCCCTACTCCCATGCCCCAAACTCCAAACCCGGAACGCCTATACCACGCTGAACCCAAAACCCTAAGCAACAACTCTTCTAGACTGAAAGGATCTTCCAGGAAGGCCTTAAACCCTAGACCCTGAACCCTAAAGCCTGAACCCTAAACCCTAAACCCGAAACCCTAAACCCTTAAACCCTAAACCCCAAACCCTAAAGCCCCTAAGCCCTCAGCCCTAAAGCCCCTGAACCCTAAACTCTGAGCCCTTAAAGAGGGCTCCTAAAGCCAAAAGCTCTCGGAGGGCCAGATGCCTCCTATGGATCCCTGCGCGTTCCAGTGGGTCACCCCAAGGCGGCTGCAAGGACGGAAGTAGTATAGTAGTAGTATATTATGGTATAGTATAGTATGGTAGTGTACAGTATGGTATGGTATAGTATGGTAAGAAAGGGCACAAGGAAACTTTTGAACCGGTGGGTTTAGGGTTCAGGGTTTAGGGAAACCCCAAGGCCTAAACCCTTCGGGGTTGAGGGAAACCCTAAACCCTAAACCCTCAAACCTACGTTTTTAGGGAAGCCCTAAACCCTCAAACCTAAGGGTTTAGGGCAACACTAAACCCTAAATCCCCAAACCCACGGTTTTTAGGGAAACCCTTTTCCCTGAAACCCCCCAGAGCCCTAAACTTCTGGGCCCCCCTTCTCTTGAAAAGGGGCCCTAAAACAAGGCTTTCGGGATTCGAGTTCAGTGGGGGTAAGATTGGTTTTTCTTATAAGGGTGCCGTACTAAATGGGGGTTCCCGACATAGGGGACCCTGATATAGTACCTTAAATAGTAGGATCCCTATTATAAGGACCCCAAAATAAGGTACCCCAATTTTCAGAAACTCCCATATTGGGGACCTAAACAGGGACCCTAAGTTTCGAGAACTACCAGAAAAGGGGCCCGAATACTTGCCTCGAAAAAAAGTAGGGGGCTCATAGCAAAATATACCCCCAGAACCCTAGTTTAATTCTGAAGGCCCCTACATTAACTTTTGTTTTTGCAGGGGCCTTACAAGAAGGAGTTAGCCTTGAACCCAGAACCCCCAAAGACCCAAGCAAAACCCCAACCCCTTTGTGTCGTCTCGGGTCTATGCTAAAGGTTCCTTATCTTGAACACAAACCCTAAACCCTAAACCCGAAAACTTAAACCCTAATCCCTAAACCCTAAAACTTAAACCCTAAACCCTAAACCCTAGAACTTAAACCCTAAACCCCAAACCCTAGAACTTAAACCCTAAACCCTAAACCCTGAAACTTCAACCCTAAACCATAAACTGTTGCAGATCATGGGTGAGTTTAGGTTTATCCTCCCGAGATCCGAAACCTTACGCCCAAACCTTAGGGGGTGTCACGCTTTCGGGTTTGGGGTTTAGGGTTCAGGTTTTAGGGTTTTGAGGGTTTAGGGTTCAGGTTTTAGGGTTTAGGGTTTAGGGTTCAGGTTTTAGGGGTTAGGGTTCAGGTTTTAAGGTTTCAGGTTTACGCTTTCGGGTTTAGGGTTCAGCTTAAGATCCAGCTGAGATTCTAAATCCGCAACCTGCAACCCTGATCACTTCGTAACTATCCTCAAAGAACTTACGAATGCCCATGCAGCTTTTCTTTGTAGGGTTGTGGGGTACAGGCTTTGAATGGCTCTGGCCCGTGCTTTGTTTCGAAGTAACACGACTCTCCGGGTTTGGGGGGTTTGGGGAATTTCGAGCTATCGTAGGTCACTTTGCGAGATCCATGCTTGGTATTTCCCTAAGCCTTAAACCCTAAACCCTGCAATTATTGGCCAATCATATGGGCGGTCATATTAAAGGATCCAGACATCAAGAATATGGACCTGCCAATCTTACGATAGACAATAATTTTGATCTTTTTGAAGGCCTTTGGTTAGAAATGAATATCTGGATGAGTCATGGAGATAGTGTTGAGAACCTGAGGCAGCCGATGATAACCTCATGGGCCTGGGTCTTGAATGTAGTGGCTGATTCTGATGATGCTGGCTAGGGGCTTGCGTTCATACTCATGCTGAGGACTTTTGCTGCCCTGGGGCTTGTGTTGGAGCGTGCGGTAGCTGATGCCGATGATGCTCGCTGTTCTGGGGCTTGTGCTGGAAGGTGCGGCAGCTGACGCTGATGATGCACAGTGTTTTGGGGCTTGTGTTGGAACATGTGGCAGCTGATGCAGATCAGGCTTGCTGTTTCGGGGCGATATGTAAAACGTGCTGCAGCTGATGCTGATGATGCTTGCTTGGGTTTCTGTTGGAACGGTGGCAGCTGATGCTGATGATTCTCGCTGTCCTGGGGCCTTTTGTTGACAGTGTGGCTGATGCCAATGCTCGCTGTTCTGGGGCTTCTGTGGGAACATGTGCTAGCTGATAGTTACTGATGCTGTGTGATTGTGTGGGAATCTGTGGCTGCTTGGCACGTGCGGCAGCTGATGCTGATGATGCTCGTGTTTTGGGCGTGTGTTGGCAGGTGCGGCTCATGCTGATGATGCTCACTGTCCTGCGGTTTGTGTGGCACGTGCGCCAACTGATGCTCATGATGCTCGCTGTGTTGGAACGTGCCGCAGCTGATGCTGCTGATGCTCAATTTCCTGTGGCTTTGTGTTGGCATGTGCGGCAGTTGATGCTGATGATGCTCGCGGTCCTGGGGGCTTGTGTCGGAATTCGCGGCAGCTGATGCTCATGATGCTTGCTGTGTCGGGGCTTCTGTTGGAACGTGCGGCAGCTGATGCTGTTGATGCTCGCTGTCAGTCGGCTTCTGTTAGAACGTGCGGCAGCTGATGCTGATGATGCTCGCGGTCCTGGGGGCTTGTGTTGGCATGTGCGGCAGCTGATGCTGATGATGCTCGCTGTGTCGGGGCTTCTGTTGGAACGGGTGGCAGCTGATGCTGATGATGCTCGCTGTGTTGGGGCTTCTGTTGGAATGTGCGGCAGCTGATGCTGTTGATGCTCGCTGTCAGTCGGCTTCTGTTGGCATGTGCGGCAGCTGATGTTGATGATGCTTGCAGTCCCGAGGCTTGTGTTGGCATGTGCGGCAGCTGATGCTGATGCTCGCTGTGTCGGGCCTTCTGTTGGAACGTGTGGCAGCTGATGCTGATGATGCTCGCTGTGTTGGGGTTTCTGTTGGCATGTGTGGCAATTGATGCTCATGATGCTCGCTGTGTTGGGGCTTCTGTTGGAACGGCGGCAGCTGATGCTGATGATGCTCGCGGTCCTGGGGGCCTTGTGTTGGCAGGTGCGGCAGCTGATGCTGATGATGCTCGCTGTCCTGGGGCTTTTGTGGGAACGTGCGGCAGCTGATGCTGATGATGCTCGCTGTGTTGGGTCTTCTGTTGGCATGTGCGGCAATTGATGCTCATGATGCTCACTGTGTTGGGGTTTCTGTTGGAACGGCGGCAGCTGATGCTGATGATGCTCGCTGTGTTGGGGCTTTTGTTGGCATGTGCGGCAGCCGAGTGTGTTGGGGCTTGGCATGTGCGGCAGCTGATGTTGATGATGCTTGCGGTCCCGAGGCTTGTGTTGGCAGATGCCCAGCTGATGCTGATGATGCTCGCTGTCCTTTGGCCTCTGTTGGCATGTGCAACTGCTGATGCTGATGATGCTCGCTGTCATGGGGCTTCTGTTGGAACGGCGGCAGCTGATGCTGATGATGCTCGCTGTGTTGGGGCTTTTGTTGGCATGTGTGGCAGCCGACTGTGTTGGGGCTTGGCATGTGCGGCAGCTGATGTTGATGATGCTTGCGGTCCCGAGGCTTGTGTTGGCATGTGCGGCAGCTGATGCTGATGATGCTCGCTGTCCTTTGGCCTCTGTTGGCATGTCCAGCTGCTGATGCTGATGATGCTCGCTGTCCTGATGCTCGCTGTGTTGGGGCTTTTGTTGGCATGTGCGGCAGCCGACTGTGTTGGGGCTTGGCATGTGCGGCAGCTGATGCTGATGATGCTCGCGGTCCTGGGGGCTTGTGTTGGCATGTGCGGCAGCTGATGCTGATGATGCTCGCTGTGTCGGGGCTTCTGTTGGCACGTGTGGCAGCTGATGCCGATGAGGCTTGCTGTCTTGGACCAGCCAGTCTAGCAGCCCCAGCACCAACTCCGGGTTCAGGCGCAACCTCAGCGGCTTGAAAAGAAGCCTAAACACGAGACCCAGTCGAGGCGAAAGGAGATAAGCCGGGATATCCTGAGGTTTGGGGGTTTAGCGCTTCAGGGTGTTGGGTTTTAGGATTGATTCTTCAGGCTTGAAAACTCATAGTAACATTACCATCTAGTCGCTTCGTAATGATGCCGTAAGATTGTGACTAAACTCCCGAAGGACTTATTAAACCCTTAAACACCTAAACCCTAAATCCTGAACCCCCTAAACCTTTGAAGGACCTGGGCCCGCTGTCCTTGAACCACCACCACCAACGCCGCCGCTGCCGCCGCAACCGGCCCCGCTGCAACGGCGTGGCTCCCGGCGCTTCCGCCAGCCGCTGACGTATCCGAGGATGCTTGGCTAGGAAGGCTAGGCATTTTTATGGTTCCCTTGTTAAACAGAACAACAGGGAGAAGGGTACCCTTATTGTTGCGGGGTCACTCAGGAACCTAGAAGGGGAGGGAGTTGTGTTCTGCGTGGGGTTCAGGGATTTTTAGTGCTTCATGTTTTCAGGGTATACTGTGTTTGCGTAAAGGTCAGTATGTCAGATGCCAATATATTATAATTGTCTGAATGGCGTATTTGACCTAAAAATCCTAACCCTAAACCCAGAAACCTAAGCTCAAAACTCCTAACCCTGAACCCCAAATAAACCCACAACCCAAGACCCAACCCAAAACCCTCACTCCCGCCCGCCATCCCACTCTCTGCTGTTTGGGAAGGCGGGGGCCGTCGAGTGTTCAGCGAGACCACGCACGCTCTGCTAGAGCTGCAGAGCCTGCCTGCGCACTCTTGAAGGGGTCGCCAAACCAGAGTCGCGTGCTTGCCTCTGCTATGTAAACATTGTTATAACCCTGAACTCCTTGCGTGGAAGGCGCGGCATCCCTACTCACAGAGCACACCAGTTGTGTCCGGGGACACCACCAGTGTCCGGTCTGGGACTATCCCGGTGTCGTGGGTGAGTCCGGGCGCACGGGCGAGGTAGCCCAACAAGCATAAATGGGTTCCAAATCCTTTAAGGGGCTACTGGGCCTCAAGCTTGCCGACACCGGCTAGACACGGAGCTTTAAATTCTATTGAAACGGTTGAAATAACACAAGACAAGCCAGATGGCCCAGGAGCATCAAATTCCATTGGGGAATTTGAGGTTCCTAGTGCAGCCAAGACCACAGCTGCTACCAAGGCCTCTGCAAACGCTTGGACAAAGTCTTGGGGGCTGCCTTTGATGTGGACATGCTATTTCCGACTGCGTGTTCCAATGTGGGGAAGCATACCAGAATATTGGTCCACAACTCATGCCCCCCTAAAGAAAATATTGTCAGAAAGGCCAAGCTTTCTGCAGGTCTTCAGCTCACCCATGGCTTTGTTTGTCCAAGTGCCAGAAGGCAACGTGCAGGGTTTCCAGGCTGCAAGGCTCCGTGGAATGCTGGTGAGGAAATGCCTCTCCCCACCAGCCAGCCGAGCTTGCAACACTTACAATCGGATGTGCCTTGCGAAAAGAACCGGTCGAAAGCTGGCGTGGCAGCCTTGGCATCAGTCCATAATGGCCAATATGGCTGTAAGATCCCCCTTGCACTATTCCAGGATGACGTCCAGAAGATCCTCCACCAGCCTTGCCAGAGGATTGAGCCTTTGACCTGGCATTCCAATGCAAGGACCACAATACCTTCATGTGATCAACAAGAGGAAGTGCCAGATTGTGGGTGGAACTGCCTATGTCCACCAGATCCCGCCTGGCATAGTAGTAGCCGATGATCATAGAAGTTGGAAGGCAGAGCTGGATCTGATGCATATTCCCCAGTCTCGAAACGCTTGTTTGATTACCCTGGTAAACACCGTCCTGTCCAACCTCGGAAAGGCTGGAAGCTACGCGTGGAAGCTGGGGGTTCTATTCTTGTGCACAGAATCCCGCTGCAATCCCTTGCCAGAAGAAGGAACTGACAGCAGCACTTGACACATTCGCAGGAATGAAAAACTGTGGCCCCGACCCATCTATGCCTGCAGAAGATACAGGGAATTTCTTGGTTTGGTGCGAAAAGCCCTTTGGATTGAAAGGTTTCTCAAGAAAGCATTAAGCCTTTGAAACGTTTGACGCCGGCTAACTTGGAGATTTTGCGTGCGTCTGAGAATGATTCTTGAATGGCTTGGTTTTGGCTGGCTTGGGGTTGGCTCGCAGTGAGTAGTGTTTGTGTGGTCTTGGGTTGGGCATGTCTTTACTCAACGGCACGCTTGCCGAACTGCCACGCGCCCTAGACCTTAAATCGTTATTGAAAGATCTCGGGCTCTATGTAAACGAATCAGGGCCAAGACCCTGAACTTCGGCGTCATTGGCAGTACTACTATGAAGAAGTGTCCAGGAGTTTTGTGCCCGTTGTAGAGTCCTTCATGGCAGCACGGCGACCGTTTTCGGGTCTAGGACTTGTTTAAGGGCGGAATATAGAAGCGTGAATCATAACCAGCATTATGCCTTCGGGTTCCTTGTTATGATTTATAGCAAAATGTATCCCAACAACCAGTTTGTTCGCACAAGTTATTGCATTGTGGGGGTTAAGAGCCAGTCTATGAAGCCGCCAACGCCTGCTACAACATACGGCTAAATCTTGTTTCTTGTTGGGGTTACCGAAAAAGTATGTTTGGATGTAGCAGTAGATCTGAAAAAGGGCCGAAAAGCTAGAGAATTCGTCGGAACTCTTGATGTAATCGCCGTACAGCGCTGAAAGAACGCTTGTAACGCCCTTTACTTTTTTCTGACTTGAAGGAGAGGCATGCGAGGTTTGGCGCATATCAGCAGATAAATCCCAAGCCTTCAGCTCCCCACCCTACACCCCAAAACCCCAAACTTTGAATTCTGAACCAACCCCCCGGCAGCCCTACCTCCTAAGCCCTTAGCCGTACTTCTCCAGCGGAATGCCAACCAATGCACGATCGCTGAGGATGCTTTGGGTGGACGGCTACTGCTTCAGCAAGCTCTTGCAGCCTTCGGTGCCCCAGCCGAATCAAGCCCTTCAGAGACGTAAAGTGCGAGGTTCAGGGGTTTTATGATCTCGAAGGGTTTTGCAACGGATTTTTTTAAGAGATTTCTCTCGTTGTTATTGCTGTATTTGTTTTTTGAGGGGGGTTGGGTGGGAGTGGGGTTCATAGGGTTCTGCTGTTGGAGGCGCAGTTGCAGGTGGCCTGCTGAAGCCTCAGCTTTCATCGCTATACTAGCGGAGCCCCAAGTTGACGCAACGAATCTCAAAAGAGCACCTTCTTATTTTAAAATCCTGAAGCCCTGAATGGAGCCAAAGGCTTGGGAAACTTCTTTTTCCATCTGAACTTCTGAAACCCTGAACCCTGAGCCCTAAACCCTACACCCCAAGCCCTAACCCGAACCCAAAGCCCTAAACCCGAATCTGAGCCCTAAACCGCAAGCTGTAAGCCCTTCCTTGAGCCCCGACGCGTCTGTATCCCTAAGCCTGAAACCCTAAACCCTAAACCCTTAAACCCCTTAGGACGGCTTGTCCTACGGCCTGCAGTGGGACAACGAAACGGGTAGGCCCACGGGACTTGGGTTCTCTAAGACTTCTTTGAGGGTTCCTTTAAGGGGTCATTAAAAGGGCTCCTTTAAGGGTTCCCTCTCAGGGGCCCTTTAAGTTTAAGGATTCGCTAAGGGTTTAGGGTTGTTTTAAAGGAATCTTTCACGGCTGTCAGGGTTCTATAGATCAATGGTCTTTGAAGGGTAACTTGAGGTGTCCGGAGGTTTTTTGTCGGGAGTTTTGGATTTTCGGGTCTGGTGCCGAGGATTTCTTGGTTTTGCAGAAGGGGGATACGTAAGGTTTTCATAAGAGTACTTAATCATTGTATAATGTCAGTGAGGCTCCTCAATAATCCAATGATTCTTGGCATTGAAGTTTCTTGTCATGGCAGTTGTCTCAGATTTTAGCATGCGATTAAGGTTTGAGGTTTCGGGTCTAGGGTAGGAGGGTTTCGGGGTTAGTGGCATTGGGGGGCTTAGCGAGTAGGTTGCACAGCGCAGCAGCTCCATTTACGGTGCTCAAAAGGCCCTCTAAACCAGACGCCCTAAACCCTAAACCCCAAACCCCAAACCCTAGACCCTAAACCCTAAACCCTAAACCAACTACATTACGATGCAGGGCTCAACTTTAGGCTTCAGCGTTTGGACCTCGGGGGTTTAGGGGCTCTTGTCCCCTAGCAAGGCCATCCTGAAGCGCAAAATGTAGCCAGCAGAAAACCTGAGAGTGGATACCTCAAGGGGATCCTTTAACCTTAAGGCTCTAAGGACTCATATTATAAGGCTTGTGGGCCCAAAGACCATGCTATATGAGGCTTTTGGGCTATCTTGAGCCTTAGGGTAAGGGCTCCGTTTACGGTTCCTTTTGAGGGTCGCTCTGACGGTGCCTTCAGTTGAACCCTAGCTTACCTCCCCAGTCCATGCGCATCCCTTCGGTCTCGCGACTTAAAGCGCGGGACTTTGGGTTTAGGGTTTCTGCAGGGCTTGAGGGCCTGAGCCCTATAGGTTCTCTATCTTCACAGGGTCCGTGCCTTGACCGTCGGAGCGAACCTAAGGAACAGGTTCAGCTTCCGTCGGCGATTTACGGGCAACACAAGAAGCGTTGCTCAACAATCATCGACCACGTTTTCACAGACGATCGGATTGTTCAAGCCATCGAAAAAGATGCTCCGTCCGGAGGAAAAACCATCGAAGAAAGATGCCAACACTGGACACTGGAGGAACTGCTGTCCAAGCATCGGACGAAGGACTAGCGTGATGACCTGGTGACCGATTTATGCCTACTCCTGACTTGACCAACAAGTGCCGAGAGTACAGGGTCAAGTTGGAATCGGCGCTCAAGAACAAGAAGGCTCCACGCGGTGTGGTTGACGAGACGTTCTTGAGAGTGGCCACAAATTGCATCTTCGGGTGCATCGTCGATTCTGTCTTCTTTGGAGAACAACCCTTTGTGGCTGAACCGCAAATCACTCAGCCCGAGTCTACACACATAACGAGGCACGACAAACACATGGGCGAATTCAGTCACGGATTTTATTGAAGCCCCTGCAATAAAAAGCGCTACAAGCCCCCTTGGAGCCTTAAAAGGAACCCTATTATAGAACCCTTTAAAGGGTCCCTTATAGGAGCCCTACGGGCCCTATACCACCCTCTACCCAGACCACCGGAAGGATCTAAAAAATAGATCCCCTATATAAGGGGGTTCCTTTAAAGTACCCCTTACTAGTTACTAGTATAGGGTCCCAAATTAGGGGATCCACTTTGTAGATCCTTCCGGTGGTCTGGGTAAAGGATCCCGTAGAGGCACCCGACAAGGGTTACCTCGCCGCTCAGGGAGCGGTGTCTGCCGTGTGCAGCTGGAGCATTTTCTCAGTGGGACGAGACCTACCACAACCGCCGCTTGGCGGGCTTTAGGGTTTTTACGGTTTTTACGGTTTTTAGGGTGTTTAGGGTTTTTAGGGCTTTTAGGGTTTTTAGGGTGTTTAGGGTGTTTAGGGTTTTGGTGTTGAAGCGTAGCATTTAGGTGTTAGAATGTGGTCTTCTTACTAAACCCTCAGCCCGACAGCTTGTGAACGTAACTATTCGTATTCCTGCACCCTCACCCAGTCTTCCTGCCCAGGAGTACGTACCATCATTCCTACTGCGGCTGTACATCATCTATCTGGCCATAAAACTCCTCATAGCGCCCTACCAAAAGCACCATGAGAATCCTAGAGAGCACCGATAAAAGTCTGCAAGCATGACACACAAGTCAAAAACATCGCAAACGGTGGGAACTTCATTTGAGGGGCCCTCATCATGAGGATCCGTCGTGTTTTCGATCTGTTGCGGTTCGTCACGAACCCTGGACCCACACCCCGCACCCGACACAAGGAAAGGGGGTGTAAGATCACATCCCTAGAGCCTAGACCCCTAAACCCTAAACTCTAAACCCTAAGCCCTAAACCCTAAACCGTAAACCCTAGACCCCTAAACCTTTAGCAGTTCTGGTGTTGGACTTGGGAGATGGATTTTAGGATTCATGTCTAGGGATTCCGAAACGAGAGGGGATATGCCGTGACTTTTGTAGCAGTTGTGGTTTCGAGTTTAGGGTTTTGCGTTTATGGGTTCAGGGCTCAGGGTTTAGGATTTTGGAGTTTAGGAGTTTAGGGCCTTAGTGTTTATGGTTCAGGGTTGAAGTTCAGGGTTCAGGGTTTCGCGTCTATGGTTCAGGGTTCAGGGGTTTAGGGTTGTAGAGTTTAGGGCTTAGGGTTTATGGTTCAGGGAGAGTTTAAGGCCTTAGCGTTTATGGTTCAGGTTTTAGGGCTGAAGGGGCGTAGCGTTTATGCTTCAGGGTTTAAGTTTAGGGTTGGAAGGGTTTAGGGTTCGGGGATGTTGTGTGTCAGTTAGCTCGAGTCAACTCTGCAGTGTCTACCACAAGGCTCTCGCGAGGTTTTGGTCTCTTCGCCAGGGTCCCATAAGAGGTTCAGGCTCTGAGTTCGGGATTTTGGGGTTTTGGTTAAGGTGAGCTGGAGCTTAGGGCATGCATCTTGAAAGAAGCTTCAGTTGGCAAGATGAGTTCCAGGGACGCCTCCGATACGCTAGGTCCTAAACCCCCGCCGACTTCTCCCCAGAATCATCACAAGCCGCCCTCGACTCAAGAAGACTCTGCCGTGTTTGGTTTGGGACCGTCTGTCTTTTCCCTACAAAATCCTAGATCCACGACCCTCTACCATCGGCCCCACGGTCCCGACATGCCCCAGCGCAAGCCCCAAAGAACTCGGAGCCCGAAGTTCAACCCCCAAAAGCCCCAAGCCGTAAACTACGGTTTAGGGTTTAGGGCTTAGGACCCTAAACCCTAGACCCTAAACCCTAAAAGCCCCAAGCCGTAAACCCCCAAGGCCTAAGTTAAAACCCTGCCCAAGCCCTCGACCCTTCCTCAGCCCCACAGCTTCACCCGGAACCAACACCCCCCAACCCGGCCCTTCAAGGAGCCCCTTTTAAGTTACCCTAAACCCTAAACCCTAAACCCCTAAACCCCTAAACCCCTAAACCCTAAACCCCTAAACCCTAAACCCCTAAACCCTAAACCCTAAATCCTATTCTTAAGGAGACCTTAGGAAGGGACCCTTTAAGTTCATGAGTCCCATGATCCCCCCAAGTGCAGCGCAAGGAACTTGCAGGAGTTGTCCGGCCGGGTCTCGAATGCACCGCGGCCTCTGCACGCCCTGCGAGGCGCTAGCGGCTGGAGAAGGGTTTGACAGTTTAGTAGGTTTTAATGGGTTTTTGTGGGTGTTGCAAGATTTTTAGGAGGGTTTCATGAGGGTTGTGTAAGAGTTGTTACAGGGCGACATCAAGGTTTGAATCTAAGGTTTCTGTTCTGGATTTTATCAGATGATTATGAAGGCTCTGTGCGGGCTATGGGGTGCAAGCTTCGGCCCTGAGCCTAAGCCCAATACCCTTGTGCCCTACACCCTGAGCTTAAATCCTAAACCAAAGCAGTTCAGAGCTTGGGGTTTGGGGTTTACCGTTCCCTAACAATAGTATATGGGTAGTTCTCTAAACTACGGTTGATGAGATAAATCTTGCATTACCCATAATAAGGAATATACCACAACTCCCATAGTTTAGGATCCTTAAGGTAATGCAGGATGTACATCATCAACCGTAGGGTCCCTGTTTAGGGTCCCAATGTAGATCCTGAGCCACGAAGCTACCTTAAGCCCAAACAGCTAACCCTGTACAGCCCTCCACGAGTGTCCAGAAAGCCCATCAACTCAATACTCGCATGTATTGGCTGTTCTGATAGTGTTGAGGGGTTGTTTCTTTAGTCTTTGATATTGCTGTGTTTATATGCTGTTTAGTGGAACAAAACGATTACCCAACACATAGAGAAACAACAGTTTAAGAGGATGTAGTACCAGTTTGTGTATTGAAACTGTTTACTGCAATGTATATAAAGATGAAGTTGAGGAATATGAACGTGAAGGTTTATGCTAAGTACACTGAAATGTATGATAAAACAATACGCGGTAAATTTATGGATGTTTATAATCACTGTTTTTATGAAAGAAAGGTTCAAGAATTGGTAGAATTACTAATGGAATGCTATTGAATTAAACCAACGCTTATACCATTACCTACGAATATTTTCAACGTGATGAAGATGAAAATTCCATACACTGTAAAGTTAAAGTAGATGAAGATTAATACACCGCTTAATACAAAAAATCATGCTTCTTGATGAGACAACTAAACTTCCAGACAAAACCCCGACAAATCTTTGTAACAAAAACGATTATCAATATTTGATGCAACGTTTGAATCTAAAGCTACCCAGAAAGCCCTGCATTTGAGAAACCTTGAAATATCTGGATAAAATGAATGAGGCTACTATGCTGTGGACATAAAACGTAGGCTGTGACGGAACCCCAGCAACCTGCCTTTCTACAATTTTTTCCCCCCGACCCCAAGCCCCTAAACCCTTTAATTGAGAACCCTGAACCCCAAAACCCTAAACCCTAAGCCCTAAACCCGCTGTCCTAGTGAGTATTTCGGTCCTGGGGGTTCTTCCTGCAAAAGCTGCGAAGCTCTTGATCCCAACACCTCCAGCGCACTCCTTGGATAAGGATTAAAACATGGATGATGATGAGATCAGGATCATAGTATCAAGTAAAGACCTTCAAATCCTTTCAAGAAAGAATCAGAGTCTATTGAACACCCTAAGCCTTGTGTAGGGTTCCACTAAGTCACAGCGTAGTGTACCCCCCAAACTCTATTCTAATATTCCCTTATGGAAACCCTTACATATAGCAGCCTTGTAACAGAAAGTCCTTACCTACAGGCTGGAACATTCAACGGCTATTTTGGTGGCACAGCCTGCATGCCTTGCCTGGCAGGGGAGCATCTTGGCGGGGGTGGGCTTTGCGGTTTCGGAGGTTTCGGGGCTGAGGTTCAGGCTAGGGTGCTGGGTTTAGGGCGTTAATCCGAAGCGCCAGACCCTAAAAACCCAAGAGCCCGCAACCCTAAACCCTAAATCCTAGAACCCAACACCGGCGACGAAGACCTCATAAATCCATAAGAACTTTCCAGGAAGGCCTACGACCTAAGCCGTCTGTTCGATGCGAAGAAGCGTCAAATCCCAGGTACCAGCCGCTGCCGGGGCAGACAGCCTGTGCTGCTCGCATTGCAATCAGCGCCTGTCGAGCTGAATTTCTTGAGTGTATCTGTTATTGGGATTGCAGAGGGTGGGGGGATATGAGCACTCACATTGATGTTGGGGCTTACTGTTGATTCCCGGAAAGAGAGGGGACCCGACCTCTGAGCTTCGGTGTTCGGGGGTTTCGGGTAAATGGGTCCCTAACTTAGAGATCCCGCGGTTTGGGATGAATGATTAAGGGTGCAGGGTTTGGGGTTTAGGCTTTGGGGGTTTAGCGTTTGGGGTTTTAGGCCTACTGCGGTGTCGCTCCAGAAGTTTTGCAGGGCCCTAAACCCTAAACCCAAACCCTAGCCTCCCGAACCATAAAATCTACACCCCAGCCCCACGTTTTGGATCCGCGAAATTCAACTCAACACCTTCAAACCATCTGATCAGAAAAGCAAGTAGTCACACCCAGAAAAGCGTAGGCTAAGAACAGATCGTTCGAGGTTTAGGGCTCAAAGCTTGGAGATGAGACCCTAAACCCTGAACCCTGAACCCTAAACGCTTTAGGGTTTAGGGTTTAGGGGTTTGGGTTTAGGGTTTAGGGTTTAGGGGGTTTAGGGTTCAGGGCATAGATGGACCGGATTAGGTATCAGGCTTGAGTATACGCCCTTCGCTGGAAGGAGTCATGCGTTTGATTCAAGAAGTCTCTTCTGTTGCTGTCGTCGGATCATGTAGCTCTTCGGGATTCAGGATTTAGGATCCAGGGTCATGGGTTGAGGGTTTCATTTCACATGGTTCCAAGGTTTAGAGTTTAGGGTTTCCGGGTTGGCGGTTTCAGGGAGTTTGGTACTGAGGCTTTCTTCTGTCTGACTTAAAAAGCCTCGGCCAAATTTTGATTGCTACGGGTGAGGAGTTTGGGCTTTGGACGGGTTTACCTCAACCCTGAACCCTAAACCC
>CAJNJA010009553.1:5960-20128 GCA_905231915.1 Symbiodinium necroappetens | reverse complement strand
AAAGTAGCCCCTAAATACAGACTACTGGCTTTCCAGGTAGTGTCTTAAGCCCTATTGTGGTCAGTTGTTGGGGGGAGTGGGTTCCACTCAGAGACTTCGTGGCGTAACGTGGTTGGCCAGATGGTTGCGCTAAGGTCCCGCGTCTCTGTACCAGGACCCCAAGCCCTAAACCCTGAACCCTAAGCCCTAAACCCTAGACGGAATCGAGACGGTTCGCCAATTTCAGCTGCTTCCATCCTACGAAGCCTCAGCCCGCATGACCCCATGAGCCCCGAGCCCCAAACCCCAAACCACCCAACCCCCACAACATAAATCCCAAATCCGAAGCCCTTGATAGCTGCCTGATTAGGTCTACTGCGAAACGAGGCACCTCGAACCGGGGCCTAAACTGGGGTCTAGGGCTTTTGGGAGAGAACGGCCCAACGAGCCCAAAGCTTCTCAATGCAGCAGACATCTCAACACCCCGAAACCCCAAACCCGAAGCCCGAAAGCTCAAAGAAAAAGCTCACGCTTCCGAGCTGAGGTGTTGCAGGTGTATGGCTGGGTGGGGGTTGTTGTGATCTACGGGTGCTGGTTTCCTACGCTCCCAAACCCTACACCCTCAACTTCCCTAAAGCCTAGACCCCCAAACTTTCAGTGTTGCCTACAAACAGTAGCTCACCTTCAAGGCCAAGCCTTCCACCTGGAAGCCTGAAGATCCCCAGCATCCCAGAGCTTCAGCCCCAGGAAGAGGAACACCCACACCCGAAAGCCCAAACATCGAACCGTTGTGGTACCTTCAGAGGAACCCTTCGTAGATCCCCTTACTCAAAGGATCCCTGAATTGAGGGATCCCTTCTAAATGATCCTTTAAAGAACTTAAAGGAGCCTTTGAAGGAGCCCTTCGAAGATCCCCTAAAGGATCCCTTAAAAGAGCGCTTAGAGGATCCCTTTTTGAAGGATCCCCTACAAAGGAGCCCTAAAGCAACCTTTCGAGGATCCCTTATAAAGGAGCCCTTATGAAGGATCCTCTATGAAGGATCCTCTATGAAGGATCCCTTATAAAGGATCCCTTATAAAGGATCCCTTTTTTAGGGATCCCCCATAAAGGAGCCCTTATAAAGGAGCCCTTATAAAGGAGGCCCTTTTTGAAGGATCCCCTTTTTGAAGGATCCCCTTTGAAGGATCCCCCCGGGGGTTCGGAGCCGAAGTCAAGCCGACCGAGGCCTGCACGGCTTGCACGGACACCTTCGATGCCAGCGGCTGCCTCAGATCACCTCATCCCGCGTGAGGCTTCCTTTCAAAGGATCTCTAGGGGTTCCTTTTAAAAGATCTATAGGGGTTCCTTTTAAAAGATCCATAGGGGTTCCTTTTTTCAAGATCTATAAGGGTTCCTTTTAAAGATTTATAGGGGTTCCTTTCAAAGATCTATAAGGGTTCCTTTCAAAGATCGATAAGGGTTCCTTTTCAGGGATCTCGGAGGGTTCCTTGAAGGGACCTATAAGGGTTCCTTTAAGGCTTCCTTTACTGCTTTGGGGCTTAGGGTTTTCGGGTTCAGGGCATCGAAAGGGGTTCATGACGGGCTGCTAAAGGTTCCAGAAAGAGATTGCTAGTAAGGGGTTCTAGAGGAATTACTACTAGAGACTGTACTACTAAGGGTTACCCAGAGAGCCCAATACCCCTTAAAATAAGGAATATACCTTAAATTATAGGGGTCGTAATATTATGATTTAAGGATATTTAAGGTATATTCCTTAATTAAGGGGTATTGGGCTCTCTGGGTACGAGGGGGGCTACCCTTGGTTCTCCAAGTTCGGTTCCTCGTTGTTCAAGCCGTCGTTGATCACGCAGTTGTGTCAAGATTTGCAAGATGTGCGCAAGTCTGGCAGTGGCTTCATAATGCGGTAAGCAGGTTCTGCGGAGGCTTGTAAAGTTCTGTGCAAAATTGAGATTGTTTGAAGCTTCCGTAGCGGGCTTTACGCAATTTGTTTATCAAGACCCGCACCTGCAATCCTTGAGCCCTACAGCAAGCCGCAAGCCCTCGCTGCACGCTTACACATGCCACCCGAGCCCCCAAACCCTCAACCCTAGGGGACCCTAAACCCTCTGTAGAGCCCGATGTAAAACGGCGCAAGATTCTGGTGAAGGCAACCCCAATGAGCAGCGACGCTTCGCGCCCGAGGGCAGCGCCTCCTGCATCGCCTGCCCTGTAGGCCGACGAATTTTGATGCCTTTGAGGGTTTTGGATTTAGGGTTTAGGGTTTAGGGTTCAACCCCAGACCTGAACCCCTGATACCGTAGGAGTGTTGGTGTCTGGTTTACTGGGCTTTCTTGCAGGGTTCTAGCCTGCCTTGTGTGTTTGTGTTGGGTTCTGATACTCGAAAACTGTTACAATGCCGTTGCAAGGATCCTACAACTCAGCATTTTAAACCTAAACCCTAAACCCTAAACCCAAAACCCCAAAACCAAACCCTAAACCCTAAACCCCAAAACCCTAAACCCTAAACCCCAAAACCCTAAACCCTAAACCCCAAAACCCTAAACCCTAAACCCCTAAACTCTAAACCCCAAACCTCTTCAGAAGCCAGGAGCTCATTCTCTGCCCAGGACTTTCTGCTGGATACCGCAAGCACCGTCACCCCTAAGCCCCATAATCACGGGGTTCGGGGTTCAGGGTTCAGGGTTTAGGGTTCAGGGTTTAGGGTTTAGGGACAAAATAGAGCTGCGTCTGGTTTCGATGATTGTGATGATTTTGTTGTCGAACGCGTTCCGTTTAGCGGGTGCGAAGTGCAAAGCTGAGACCAACGCGGCGTTCAAAGTGGTTAGGCGTCTGAAATGCAGCATTTTTCAATCAGCTGCTTATTTAAAGTGGCAAATGTCTTTCAGAATGCGCACTTTCGAAACCTTTTGCTCAAGTTTGCCAGACTCGAATGCTCGGACGCGATTACGCTGTGTTTCCAACAACACGTCGGAAACCCATCTCTTTTTTGGGTTCCTCCAACTCTCAACTGCTCCTCGTAGTGGTCTTTGGGGTTTAGGGTTTAGGGGACAGTTGGCACTAGTATTCACTTATAGTCCTTACATAGCAACACTTCAACATACCACCAAAACCCTGTTCTAATTATGAAGGCCCGATAAACCCTTGCTTACCCTAAACCCCTAAACCCCTAAACCCCTAAACCCAGCCCTCTGGCCCGAGACCTCCCAGTGGTGGGGCCGGTACCAAGAGGCTTTTTGCCTTTTGGGCCAACCTGTCGGGCCCTTAGTCGCTATGGATGTCGCATCAACCTGGGCGGAGGCAGTCAGCCATGTCTCCCCCTGGATCCCCACGTCACACAATACGCATTGGAAAAGAAGCAACGTAGTCTTCTGGAAGTGCACAGGCTTTGATGCACAGAATGCTTATGGTGTGGTGGTTGATCCCATGCTTCCTGCTCTGGGTCAACACATGGGGTCGAGGACCTTCCGAGCGACCACGTCGAAGATCGTCTGGGGCCTCCGTTTTCAGATGCCGATGAGAGTGGGACAGATATATGTGTGCTTTGGATGCGTGGCCCCCTGCTACCATGATAGGTCTGGACAGTGGGAGGCCGAAATGCCAGCTTTCAGTCACTGCAGTGGTGTGTGCCGTATTGCTGGTCAATTTGCCCCTGGCACTAATTTCAATGTGCTCGAGCTCTTTAGTGGATACATGGGTGGATGGGCATGTGCAGCGGAGGAGTTACAGTACTGGGACGTTCAAGTGGCCCTGGATCACGACAAAGGTGCAATTGGGTGCTATTGCCTCAATCATCCAGGCCAGGTCGTGCTCAACCCGGCCCATTTGTCGCCGCCTCTTAGTGACCAGAAGCTCATCGTCTGCACTGACTTCGAGAACCTGTCGTGGGTGAACACCCTGAATTATCGGGACATCAATACCTTCACGGTGTCGGCTCCTTGTCAAAGCTGGTCGGGAATGGGAACTAAGTCGGGCACGGGTGCTGAGACGGGTCGTGTGTTGGTTCGTGCTGTGCAGATGGCACGACTTCTGCAGCCTGCACTTATCTTGGTCGAACAGGTGGCTGGTTTCAGACAACATGCTGAGTATGAAGCTTTTGCTAGGACCATGCAGGAGGCGGGCTTCCGCCTCATGGCTAGCACAGTGCACGATCTGGAATTGTTGTCGTGCACCACCAGACAGAGATGGTTTGGCATATTCATGAATACTGTGCATATCCAGCAGTGGGAGCATGTTGGAAGGTGGATTCATCCAATTCTTCGAGAAAAACACACCTACCAACCGGATACCCACTGCATCACAGCTATGACTGAGAGCCAGCGCAGCGCAGTGACTGTCTCTGAAGATGATTTTCAGGTCATGAACGACCCGGCATTGCTGCCACAGTGGGTGCGGCATGCCCCCGGGGCCCAGTCTGGCGCCATGCCGTTCAGGGTGCAGGGCGCAGGGATGATTTGGCCAACGATCCCTGCCTCGTACAGGTCGTCGGTCTCCTTCTCCAGGGATTACCTCTCAGCTGGAGGGCTCATGACATGGGCCATTCGAGATGCATATGGTGATGTCAGATGGGCGAGCAAGTTCGAGGCGGCCAGGGCCTTGAGATTTTCCGCCACCACCATTCTGCCGAAGGATGAAGATGAAGGTTTTGTGGCCGTGGGCCAATCAGTTTCGCCTTTTCAAGCTGCCCTCATCATGTGCCAGACCCAGGAGGTGTGCCGGCAGCAAGGTCACGCTACACCCAACCAGGGCTTTACTGAGACCATGACCCTTTTTCGGAGCAAGCAAGGGTTTATGGACACCTTCTTCATCCGAGACCATGGCTTGGCACATGAAAGTTTGGCGACTCGGCTCTCTACGCCCACCCAGTTGGAAATCCAGTGCCCCCATTGTCATTTGATGACGAACCAGCCCCTCCTGCTGGCATGTCGTAAATGCTGTATGGTGGCATGTCACAGATGCCTCACAGATGACTGCATGGATTCCCACTTCACAGTGGTCCAGGAGACTACTGCACAGCAGGAGTTGGACGAGCTCAATCGGCTCTACCAGCCACCCCTTGCAGGCAGAAGACTCTTCTCAGTCATCAGGGTGGAGACTGGCTTCCAAGAAAACCTGGATTGCGACCTCGCTCAAAACGTGGGGCAGGCCTATCTGTACTGCGATTTGCCACAGGGCTCAACGTTCTTCAAGGATCAGATCATGGTCAGGGATGATTATGAGCCACAGCACGGAGACATCCTCCATGCCATTCGCAACAACCGGCAGGATGATGCTTGCCCCCTTTGCCTCACCTACGCCATGAACAGACAGCTCCGCCTTTGTCTCATGTGCAATCGCATTGGATGTGCATTATGCATCGTCGACAAGTGCTCTCGATGCACTGGAGGGGCTCTGTCGTGCAGGACATGCCATGAGAGGGCCGCGGATTCGCATATCAGAGCGCTTCATGAGCATGCGTCCCTCCAGCTCGAACATGACACCCAGCCCTGCTTGCCAGAATGGGACTGGACATTGTCTTGTGATATTGAGGCCGAATGGGAGCTGCTTACAGTCTTGGCATACCCTTCTGGTCGGGCTACAGTCAAGCGCTCGCTCTTCCACAACACCACTCATATCGTTGACACTGTCAAAAGAATGGGGTACGACCTCCCAAGTGAAGTGCAGATCTTTTGGGGTGACTCCGTCAAGCCTCACCTTCACAAAGCTGTGGAAGGCTATATTCTGGTGGTGCCAATGGACCAGCTGGGTCAGGGCAGAGTTCCTGTGGTGTGCCGTACCCACAAAGGCGAGCATGTCAAGATGTGCCCTCCTACACAGCCCCTCAATGCATGGATTCGTTCTATGCTGACCCCTGACGAACGTCAAGCTGGCTACAAGGTCCTCTACCGGCAACAGGTCCTGCAAGGAACGTCTACCTTGACTTTGGCTACCGGTGAAGTGCTTACTAAGGTGCCGCCATGGAGCCAACAAAGCAGGTCCTTGGACTGCCCCGAGGAAGGCATGCATCTCCTGGATTCGGTTTTTACCGAAATCCCTCAACCCCTGCAGACAGCTGGACTTGGAGGATCTTTCCCTGGAACCATCACCAATTGGTGTGGTGTAGTCATGCTCTCGGGAGCCTTTCAGCCTCTCCCGGTGCCTTTACCTGGACAAACATGGGCGCAGTGGACGGCTCACCTACCTCTGCCAGATCATGAACACATTTGGGCCACGTCCAATGGTCGCCATTTACCTCCTGATCAGCCATTGGATGGTCGACCCATCCTGTTGCGGCTGCATGCTCGCGGCCGAGGGGGAGGAAAACAGAGTGGCAAGCATGATGCCCTGGCTAAGAAGTTGGCCACTCATCTTCAGTCAAAGGGTGTCCCCTCAGAGGAGGCTACCAGCCGGGCTGAAGCCGTGATCAATGTGGTGGGAACATCTGCGGTGCAAGACGCCTATGACTCAACGGATCCGTGGAGAGCCTTGAAGTCTGCAGCTGGAAATCGAATCCGCCTGGTGAAACCAGAGGAGCTCAAGGCGGCGAAGACCAGGACGATGTCAACGGCCAGTAATGACAGAGGCCCGGACCCTTGGGCTGCGTCTGATCCTTGGTCCCAGGGCCGCAACTCCAAGGAAACGCCACCTACTACGAGCGATGTCCTGATCAGTCTGCTCCCTGGTTTTTTCTTGGACCAAGAGGCACAACCACTTCCGATCCTCCAACATCTGGTTGCAGAAGGGAAAGGCGTAGCTTTGCTCAACGTCGAAGAGACTCAGGTCCATGCTTCCGCCAATTACCTGCTCTCTGAAGAAGAACTTGCAGCCATTGTGGTGTCCCCGACACCACCTTTCCCCGGCCAGATGCCGTGCCGACCGATCTCGTTCGCTGCTATGCATGGCGAGCAAAAAGTGCTGCTCAGAGGATACATTGTGGATTTCGGCCAAAAAGCAGCGAAGCTCAAGGAGGCTGTCCTCACGGTGGAACTGGAAGATATGGCGACCATTGCGATTGAGGTGAGACGAGAGTACCAGGCTACCTGGGAAACGGTCGCTAAGAACCCACTTCGCTATGTTTGGTCTGTCATTGATGGTCTCCAACAGGCTACAGCTACAACCTGGTCCAGGAAGTACTTCAATGGACGCAAAGAGGCTGCAGCAGACACAGCTACCACGTGGCACTGCTTTGCTAAGATTCCTGGGAATGGAATTGACCAGTACCTCACCCAGTCCGGCAAGGGTGGAGGTTTCGTCATTCCCAAAACCAATGGAGATGCTTCTTTGGCTGGCCATTTCCGGGTCATATGGCTGGACCACACAGACCTCGATCGGGCAGTGACGCTCCAAAGAACGTACCCGGATATCCTGGGCCTTGTTCGTGGCAGAGACACTTTGGGTGTCCGCGTTCGTGCTTCCGACTACTCTGGCACAAGGAAGAAGATTGAGCCTTCCTGGAGCCCTCAGGGGCTACTCACGGATCTAGTTGTGGAAGTACGATGGAATGTCGCTCCCCTGCCACCCCACACTGACAAGGCGGCTGTTCAAAGGATTATCAAGGAGCTCAACTGGAAAGCTGTGCCCCTCAAGCAACTCTCATCGACTACCTGGGTGGTTGGGTCATCCAATGCAGACCCTGCCCCTACAGACGTCTTCGACTTCGACAACCAGCCGGTGCTGAACACCCGCCAGAACGTTCGCCAAGCGAATCTGCCTGCGCAGATGGTGTTAGCAGCCCCACCGGCTAGCAAGAAATCCTTGGTGTCCCGCTTCACTGCTGGAAGATGGCAGGCGCCTGCCATACAGTCTCAGGATTCCTCTATGGAACCCACTCCAGGACCGCCAGTCACAGCTCGTGCGCTGATGGCAGAACTACGCGATGAAGTCAACCAGCGTCTTGGAGATTTTCAGGCCCAGATACAGCAGACTGTCAACCAAGTCAACGTCAAGGTGCAGGAAGCGCAGGATACTGCAGCATCCTGTACCATGGAGACCGAGGCTGTGCTACAACGCCAGGACGCACGCGTCACCCAGCTGGAGACCTCAGTTCAGCAGCTCAGCAATCATATCGTCACCAAGACGGATCTGCAGGACGCCCTCAAGGCTGCTATGGAACTCCAGAGTCGGGAGATCAGAACCTTCCTGGCAAAGCGCAGTCCTGATGTCACTCCCACGAACGACCCCAAGGCTCCCAGGGTCGCTTGATGGGTGCCGGGCCGAGGGCAACACCGAAGGCACTGTTTCAATCGTGTGTTCTATGACGGCTACAAAGCTGGAGAAGTACATGTTTGTGTGCCCCAATGCCACGGTGTTGCCCAGCAATTTGTGCAGTGCAAGCATTTACATACACGTCCGTGTGTGTGCAAAATTTGGGATTGGCGCGTGCATGTGGGCTATTTGGTCAGTGCTTCGATTGCCACAGTCAGTATTCGAACCATTGTCCTTTTTTGTTCTACTCTTAATCCATGTGATGACTGGAACTTTTTGCATGGCACATGTGTGGGTCAGGCCTCCAACCCCGGACCCTGGATGTTGCAACTTCGGAACATAGTCTCCGCTACCAAGCACATTGAGAACTTCAGTATGCAAGCAGATTGTCATGTTTGGTCAGAAACTAGTGCCACTTCAGCAGCCCAGAACAAGGTCCTCAAGAAGACTCGCAAACTTGGGGTTTCACTGGTGTGTTCAGATGTGGCCTCCTCCAAGTCCTCCAAGGGCTCTTTGGTGGGTCGCTCTACGGCTACTGGTGCAATGTGTATTTCCAAAGCTCGTGCTACTTCATTGGCTGGACAATGGGAAGGACCGGTCTTTTCTTCAGGTCGTGTTTCAGATGCACTTTTGCAGTTGGACGGTGTTCAGGTTAGGGTCATCGCTGTCTACGGTTATCATTCTGGGATAAAAGACTCTCTTACCAAGAACGATATACTCCTGGGCAAGATCCTACATCGTGCACAAGCTTTTGACTTGCCTGTCATCGTCACTGGTGATTTGAACTGTGATATCAATCAACTCGAAGCATGGCATGCAGCTGTTGCTCGTGGATATGTCGATGTCGCCGCTCGCCAGGCTGCACTAAGCTCTTCCGAACCTGAACCTACGTACAAAGGACAAAGTCGATTGGATTATGTGCTGTGTAACAGGGCAGCTGCAGTTGCTTTTCAAGCTCTTTCTGTGGATCCTCAAGGGTTTACTGATCATGCAGTCTTGTCAGCTTCTTTTGATTGGGGTCTGTTTCAGCCAGTTGTACCTCGATGGTCGTTCCCGCGTGCGTTGGATGACCAGCCCAAGACGCTTGGCCAGGTTGCATCCTTGGTGGCCCAACCACAGCTACATGAGCAGTTCTGCGCGGCCATTCAGTCAAACGATGCTGAGGCTGCTCTGGGATTGTTTGCCAGGATCTATGAGGACAAGGTCAGCAGAGCCTACCATCAAGTGGTGTCGACTCCTATACCACCCAAGTTCCTTGGGAGAAATCGTTGCAAGATCCAGAAGCTGAAAGGCGGGCCTGTTGTTGCTCTGCCTGAGACTCAATCGTTGGCAGATGGCTTCCGTGTCGTTTGCTTTGACAAGGCAAGGCGTTGGTTGTTAGAGCTGCAATCATTACAGAACAAGGACGCAGATATCGCCAAACAACATGTTCTCTGGAAGAAAATTGTGCGATGCGAGGGTTTCTCCCCCTCCTTTCCTGAATGGCTCATGTCCCACGATGTGGTACTCTCGGTTCCCTTCGAGCTGCCGAGTGGAGAATGGATTCAACATGTGGCGCAAGCAATCCAGTATGAGTGTAAACTTCTGCAAACGTTACAAGCTAGGGAGAAGAATGCCATGATCCTACGGAACATGAAGCTGGACTGGTCCAAGGGTGGAAGGTTGCATTCACAGTCGATCAAACCACTGCCTCTGGGTACAATGGATTCCCTCATGGTCAAGAAGGAGAGGTCCTTTCATCTCCTGCGATGTTGCAAAGGCAAGGAGGCCCAGATCTCTTTTCATGATGGGCTGCCGACACCGCCTGGCACACAGCTGACCTTTCATGGGAAGGAGGGGGTTATACATGCAGCTGTGGTCAAAGCTTCTGGCCACAAGGTGGAGTGGAATGTGCCAGCAAATGGTTATATGAGTTCTGTGTCGACAGTACAGCAGACAACCTGGTCTACAGATACAGACTACATTGCATCCCAGGTTCAATCTTTTTGGAAACGTTATTGGCAGCCTCAGAACAAACCAGATTTGGTACAGGCCGCGACAATGGTCAATTGTTTACCTCAGATACCGCAATTTGATGATATTATCACTGCTGAGGAGGTGGAGGCTGTTATTTCAAAACTGCCCTCTGGAAAGGCCCGGGGAATGGATGGGTTCTCGATGCCTGAGCTCAAGTCATTTGGACCTCAGGAGCACGATTTACTGGCACAGCTGTTCAATACCATCACTGCTACAGGAGAATGGCCACAAGCTCTCCTCTCTTCATTTGTGGCCCTGCTGGCAAAGGTGCCACATCCCCAGTCTCCGAAAGATGCAAGGCCCATAACTGTACTTCCGACTCTGTACAGACTATGGGGAAAGATTATGGGTGCAAAGATCATGAGGGCTCTCCTGCCGTACTTGCCCAAAGACCTGTTTGGATCAGTGCCTGGGAGATCCGCATCTGATGCAGCGTGGGAATTACAAACAGCGTTGGAACAAGCAGCATGCGGTGGTGATGATATTGTGGGCGTATCGTTGGATTTGTCAAAAGCCTACAACACTATTCCTCGAGAGGTCGTTTCAATGCTAGCAGACAAGTGCGGATGGCCGGCTTCTTTGAAACGAGCATATCTGTCATTTCTCCAGAATTTCCATCGATTCTTCAAGGTTCATGGTGGTTTCCATTGCCCGACCTACAGCGACACCGGCATCCCTGAAGGTTGCCCAATTGCCGTCCCTGTTCTGATCATGGTTACCTTCCTGGTTACAACATGGTCCACACAAGACGATGGACAAGCCAGATTTCTGAGCTATGTGGACAATTGGACCTTGATCAACACCTCCTTTCCTCATCTTGCTGAATCACTGGATAAGGTTTACACGGCTACGACAACCCTGGCACTCTTGCTCAACCCCGACAAGACCAGAGCCTTTGCCACTACTCCCCAAATGAGGCAGAAACTCGCAAATTTTTCCTTCGCAGGTCACCCGCTGAGCGTCTGTCAGACACACGATGATTTAGGAGTTTGGTTCACTTCGACCCTCAGAAAGACGTCTGTGGCGATACATAAGCGTCTGGACTCAAACCAATCCAAGCTCAAGAAACTGCAAATGATGCCCTGGTCGGCTCAGCGAAAGTCGGATGTTCTGAAGAGGACTGTGGTGCCATCTCTTCTTCATGGGGTCTCGTGGGCATCTTCCCCTGCCACATTTATTGCCACACTGCGAGGAAAGTTTTCGGCTGCTATATGGGGACAACACCACCACCGTGACCACTTTCTGTGCCCGATGTTCTCCCTCAAACAGCCCTTCGAGCCATACCTGATTATTTTCAAACTGCGGCTGGCTGATCTTCGCAGGGCATTTGCCAGACCACAGAGCACCACCGTTCGTTTGTGGGACAACATTCTGACAACGCAACGGAGCACAGGCCCTCTCCGATACTTTTTTGAGATGTGTTCCCAGCTGGGTCTCATACCGCAACCTGGTCTGTTGCTCTCTGTGCTTGGCCGATCTGTACATATGTGCTTATCTCCCTTGCCAGAGATCATGGACATTGTCACTCAGGCGTGGATGGAGCATATTGCTGCCAAAGTTCAAGGGAAGCCAGATGTGGATGGTATTCAGACAGTGGACTTTGCATTCTCTACCAAGCTCAGGAATGCTACCCAGGTCCAACCTCATGTACTGGGATCCTTTACTTCCAACGCTGCAGTCCCGAGTAAACAGAAGCGTAAATTTCTGCCCCCCGAGGAAATACTTTGCAAACATTGTGGTCAGGAGGACGATGCAAAGCACCGATTGCTGCACTGTCCGCACTTTCAACAAGCCAGAGCTCATGTGTCCCTGGAATATGCTTTGCAATGGCCGACTTTGCTGGTTACGAGAGGTTTGGCTAGAAAGCCAGCATCCCTTCAAGCGTGGGACGATCTGAACTTCAGCAGGTCGTGGCCTATGATGCCTGAATGTCTGGATCATGGTATGCACTTGTTCACAGATGGTTCCACAGATGGTTCCAGGTCTGTCCCAAGATCTGCATGGTCTGTTGTGATGCTTGAGCCTGGTTCCTTCATTATGCTCTTGTGCAATCTGGGCCGCTACCGGGCAAGCAATGCAACTACCGGGCTGAAATGTTCGCGACATTGGCTGCTCTGTGCTCATCGGTCAACGCTACTGTTTACATTGACAACAAGAGCGTGGTCCAGGGCCTTCACAGATTGCAGCGCGATGGTTGGGATCAATTTTATTGGAACAAGAGTCCTGAAATTCAGCTCTGGCGCGAAATCTGGGAGGTATTGCGAACCAAACAACCGCAAGCCTGGGTGTTTACACACGTTCGTTCTCATCGCGACTTCAAGCAGCAACCTACAGATTTTCAGGCGTGGACTGCTTTCGGAAATGACACTGCTGACAGATATGCCAAGAATGCCAACCAGGCCCGCGAGCATTCTGAGGTAAAACTGTATCAGGCAGCCTCTCGAGACTGGAATTTTCAGCTGGATCGCATGAACAAGGTTGCTACTTTGCAGCAAGGTGTTTTCCTGGGAGGCCAGTCTGGCCCTTCAGCCAAGGAACCCTCGCAGATCTCCAGAACTGACACCCCGGTGTCAATTACACTGGGCTCTCCTGCTGAACACCTTCTCTCTTTGTCACCAGACAACTACCACGATGCATTGTTGGGGCCCAGGTTTCTCTGGGTTATACACAAGTGGTGGGCTGACCAGCAGTGGAAGCACGCTCCGAACGGTATGAGCATCGCTGAACTGTATTTCTTTTTCTCTGAATCAACTGGTTGGATGGCCCCTCAAAACCTGGCCAAGTGGGACCCGAACTCGCTGCCTTTCAAGTGGAGGACGACTGTCCAAACAGCTTTTGTGACTGAAAATGACTATGAGGCCCTCCAGTTCAATGATGTCTCTTTTTCCAAACAATGTACAATCTTTTTGCATGCATTGAAGTTCTTTGCTGGCCGACATGCTCTTGATCTGGGATTTGCGAGAGGACAAGCCTTGTCCTTCCTGGATTGTTTCGAGCCAGTGCAACAGATTTCTTATGCACCTGACTGCATTGCTGAAGTTCGTGCAAGATTCAAGGATCGGATTGAAAGTAGCTGGAAAACTTTTAAACATGCTGTCTTTCGAACCTCTCGTGAGCCGATACCGTGCCCGCTTGAAGTTCAACATCCTTTAACCACATGGAAGCTTTATTATAGCCGTCGCAGACGCAAGGCTATTGCTTGAGCGCTCCGTCTCGCTCTTTTATGCGCCCCCACCAGCGGTTGTGCATTTGCTTCGTCCGAGGAATCGTCCGAAGTGTCCACCAGACGCCTTGTATAAACCCCTAAACCCCTAAACCCCTAAACCCTAAACCCCGAAACCCCTGAACCCCGAAACCCCTCAACCCTACACCCCTAACCCCCCAAACCCCCTAAACCCTAGAGCCGAGCCCGGCGCATTTCGGCAAGCCCCGGACCCTCCGAGCCGAAGGATGTTCGGAACACCGAAGGAACATTTCGCGCTCCTAAATCGCGGGGTTCAGAGGGGCCTTAACAATTAGAATAGGGTTTAGGGTTCGGGGTTGAGGGTTTAGGGGTTTAGGGGTGTAGGGTTTAGGGTTTAGGGTTTGGGGTTTGGGGCTGACTGCGGACAGAAGTCTGAGGCGACTGGTGTCTTGTGCAGGGCTTGGGGCTCCTTTATGGTATAAACATGAGAAGGAACCCCAAGGAATAATATAGGAAAACATTCAGGCTTCTGTAGCAGGGAGGTTTTGCAGTTTTGTGTTCTCCTCGAGCATAACTCAACTCTCTTTCTGTTATTGGGAAGCGGCTTTCACATCTTTTTGTTGCAAAGCTGTTTTTGTAGTACGGTTTAGGGTTTCGGAAGCCGAAGCTATGGTGGAAGAATTGCGAAGCCCTGATAGGTTTAAGGTTTCGGGTTTGGGGTTCAGGGCCCCTATAAACCCCATATCGACTTGTTGCAAAATCCTAAACCCTAAACCCCAAACCCCTTAAACCCTAAAGCCCCAAACC